>JBBPLS010000318.1:0-25761 GCA_038089895.1 Boletellus ananas | reverse complement strand
ATAGCTTTGTGGACCATTCCGGTGTATCTTGCTGCCACTGAAGGTCAGCTTCCACTCTCTAATATATCTCTTTGCAATACATTTCAGTTACAGCGGTGATGATTCTACGTGTTTATGCAATATGGAATCAATCCAGAAGAATCCTTTACTTCCTCCTATTCCTTTTCATGGTGCAAATCAGCCTCGAGGCTGTTATTTATGGGATATATGTCAATCCTACCTACGTGTCAGGTGCGTTTCAGCATGCAAGTAGCGTCTGCACAGTCTTGGACTGAAGATCCCATTCCTTTGGTGTCTCGTTTTCTGGTTACTGTCATCCACATCAATGATATCTCCTTTTGTCCTTCATGGAACATCCCACAGAACCTCTATACATATTCTGTAATAGCCTCGCGACTTGTTCTGCTTGTCTCGCTGTTTGCTCTTGCCCTTACTCAGGCTTTGAAAGAGTCCATCAAGGTATACAGACTAAGGAGCCGCTGGCAGCTCAACCGGTACATCAAACTTTTCACGCGGGTTACTTTATTTCGCTTCGTATGTTTTTTTCGTTCATTGCATCATGTTCTCCTATCCATCCTGTGATCATGCGCGCAAGAACTTGCCAAAAACTAATCCACTGATATTCATACTTGTAGGACCTTGTTTTACAACGTCATCTACGTCATCTCGAATGGGATCGTGACAGACAACCCCAAGTTTACAGGGTGGTTGCCTATTTAGTCACATATCCTCTGATACCTCGGCTCATCCTCAGCGTGCGGGAGATGTGTGATCGCGAGTCCCGTGGGTACTGGCGCGGGGTCGACAGCGGGTTCGGCGTGTTTTCACAACAGATTGCCAGTGAACGCGCGGCGACGTCCGCGATTGCGTTTGCGGAAGGTCTATCGGGGCAGGATGGCGAGATCAGGGATGAGGAACAGGAAGACTCGGAGGGGATTGAATTGGAGGCGGTTCGGGATAGGATACGTTAGCTCCGAGGAAGACCTTTCCTCGGGGAAAAGGCCTAGCCTCGAGTACCGTCAAGTGTTTCGTTCCGTGGCACGAGCACGGGGCACAACATACATGGTCGAGTGACGCCTCTGAACGTGACCAGCAGCCTTTGGGCCATATATATAATATATATAATGTTGCCGATCGCACCCGAAATAGTATCGGATTTCCTCGAGGGGACGTCGTCCTCACAGAACACCGTCCAAGCGGATGTACGGAGGAATCGGTGTGTGCTCGAGAGGGGGGATAGAGATCATGAAGCAGGAGCTCCTCCGGCAATGGACGGACGAATCGCAGAGTGCAATGCAGACGTGGGCAGATGCAGAACGGAAACTCCAAATGTCGGTAGGTCAGGACGCCAAGTAGAGCGCACCGAGCACAAGCACTGAAGAGGCACTGAACGGTTATGTCGCTCGCTGTGGCCAGAACCGACGCGGGGGCGTTCAAGTACTTCACAAGTCTCTCTTCGCATGCACGTTCGAGGACTCCTTGCTGGCATACCCAATTTGCGAAGGTCCAACGGGCCGGATCTCTGTATTCATTCCTTTTTGTCAACGGAGTTCCAAGCTGCCTTTTCTCCCTGCGTGCGTTGAGTCGACTCGACTAGGAATGCATCGCGGCGCACGTGTGCTCGTTGCTCCTCCCAAATATCCTCTGTGAAACGTTCCTAGCCGGGCTGCATGTGTTTACCGGGGTATGTTCTGCTGTCCTCGGCCCGTCGTCCGGCCCACTATAGGGGTGTATAATGGAAGCCAGCCAAAAACCTTATTCACCACGAGCCATGACGGAGCCATTCATAGCTGAGGTCATAATACCATGTACTAGTACACGGCGTATGAGGTGGATGACCAACTGGCACTGTCAGAAAGCAAACTCGTGATCGTGGCGGGGACCATCGAGCCAGGTGAAAAGAGCGAAAGGTAAAAACAAAAAGTGGACAAATCCGGACTCGAACCGGAGACCCCCCGCAAGTAGCGACCATGCTAAGCGGATGTGATAACCAGCTACACCATATGCCCGACAACAATGTGCCCTCCTATCCGAGTCATGAACCCAGTCCCATCTCCCTGCCGAAAAGTAACGCCTCTCTTCCACTGACACAACCACGTCGTCGTCGCCGTCCCCCTCACCCTCCATGTCGACAATCGACCTCAAAATCGAGTTCAGCGGTGGGCTTGAAAACCTCTTTGGCAACAAGCGCACACACACGCTCTCCCTCCCGACCACCGTACCTCTTGCACACGCCAGCGACCCGCTCGCCCCGCTCAACGTGACGTATCTGATTCATCACCTGCGCACGCACGTCCTCACCGAGCGTCCTGAGCTCTTTGTGGATGGGGATACCGTGTACGTCCTTGCACCTCGTCCTTTCTTGTTTCATCTTGGAGAAAATTTGAATCTGGAATGAATGGGACCGGACACATCATGACTTTAGTCGACCAGGCATTCTCGTTCTCATCAACGATACCGACTGGGAGTTGGAAGGCGAGGGTGCATACGAGCTCAAGAGCGGCGACGAGATCGTCTTCATCTCGACGTTGCACGGCGGCTGATTCGGCAAACGAAGAGACAATTACTTACATCGTAGCGAGGGCAATGTGGGTCTCGTTGGGATCAAGGGTTGGCGGCCTTGACCGGCTTCCATGGGGCACACGAGGGAAAAGGGAGGTAATGACACTCCGTGCGTCATTCATTCGGCTGGAGAAGGGGTTGCAATCCGAGAACTCGGCGTGAAACCCTAGTCCCATCGTCTGTGACATTAGCCAGTACATAAACGACAATCTATCACCTACGAGTCTCCGCTACTCCCCTCTCTCGCCTCCCTCACATACCTCTGCATCAGCCCAACCACCCTCTTCAAGTTTTGCCCGAACTTGGCCGAAATCGGGACGACGTCCATCTGGCAATCCGCACCCGCCATCTCGGTCCGCACATACGACTCTAGCCGACGCAGTTTTTCCCGCGCCTCATCCACCGCCTGCACGTCCCCGTCACTCGCAAGCAAGTCAGCCTTGTTTGCGATGACGAGCCGCGCCTTGTTGCCCATCCCAGGCTGATACTTGTCCAGTTCCTCGCGCAAAACCTGGAGTTCGTCCCACGGTGCAGGCCCAGCAAGGTCGACGACATAGACGAGCGCATGCGAACGTTCAATCGACCGCAAAAACGAGTGTCCGAGCCCAACGTCTTCGGACGCGCGCGAAATCAGTCCAGGATTGTCCGCAATCGTGAACCGAAATGATTCCAAAATCGCAAACTGATCGAGGCTGGCAATGGCGGAGGAGTGTTCCGGAGTGGGTGACTCTGGTGGCTCCTCTGTCGTCTCTGGTTCAGCGTCAACTGACATTTGCCCGAGTCGGCGGGCTTCCTCGATGATGGTTTCCTCAAAGATGTGCATATCGTGCAGCTCGCCTTCAAAGGTACCATCGTCGGCGACTCGAATGACACCCACGACCGGGTTCAGGGTTGTGAATGCGTAACTGGCCACCTCCGTCTTGGCACGACCGCCTGTGAGTGCGCGTAGCAAGGTGCTCTTGCCAGCGTTGGGCATACCGACGAGGCCAATGTCGGCGATAATCTTGAGCTCGAGTTCCAGTGTGATGCGCTCGCCATCTTGGCCCTTGGTGGCAAATTTGGGCGAACGGTTGATTGGCGACAAGAAATGGGGATTGCCCAGGCCACCGCTACCACCCCTCGCGACCACGTGGCCTAGATACTCTGTTTTCCCGAGCGCGAGCGGCGCGTTGACGTCTTCGACGACGCGCTCGACCTCGCTCAGATCCAGATGAATAGGCTGGATCGCCCTCTGGGTCTGCGCCCACCGTCGCTCGCGTTCCTCCCTCCAGAGCGCCGCCTCGGCCTGCTTGAACGCGTCCCGGTGGACGTTATCGTCCTCGTAGCGCGGGTAGTGCACCCATCTGCTCTCGAGCATCTTGGCGCGGCGCGCCTCGAAGCCAAGTCCCTCGAGCGACTCCTCCTCCGCCTCCCATTCGTCCTTGGCGCGGCGCGGGTCAGTGCGGGGGAGCTCACGCACGACGGTCCCCAGGGGGACTTTGATGACGGTAGGTGGGGCGTTCCGGCCGTTTTGCCACGTCCCGCGGCCATTGTTGCCGGACACACCGCGGATGCGCTTCGGGACGGAGGCGAGGGTGGTGAGCTCGGGCGTGGGCATCACGTAGACGTCGCCGCCGCGGCCACCGCTCCCGCCCGAGGGCGGACCCATGGGTTTGTATTTTTCACGGTGGAACGCGACACAGCCGTTGCCGCCCCTGCCTTGGCGCGATGAAAAACAGCGAGGTTAGGTCGTGCACAGAAAACAAGGATGGGGACGTACCGCCTCGGACATGGATGATGACGTGGTCAAGAAAGGTGTCGCCCTGTTGGCTGGTGATGTGAGGAAAGCGCGAGCGGCGCACAAGCGAGAGACCGACCCCTTGTCGTCGTTTGCGCTCCGCTCGTTTCTGCGAGTGTGCGGAGTGCTGGGCGTCGTCCGAGACGGCGACGGACGAGAACGGACGCCGGTGGAGCAAACGCCTCGACGGTGCTCTCCACATGCGGATGCGAAAGAGGGCAGTAACAAACAAGTGTAAATATGGCGTTCGCTAGTGTTACAATAGTGCATACATACACGCAGTGTCGTCCGTGATCAACGTACAACCCAAACGTACAGAGGTATGAAGGGACTCATGGTCGTCATACTTTTTGTCTCTCGGCGCTCAGACCCAGCAGTCTGCTCGGCGTTAGCGCACAGCCAGCGCCCAGCGCATGCTTGGGATCTGGCTCGGCTGGGTGGGCGAGGGCATCGGATGACGTGCGAGGGGAGGTATTGCTGATGCGCAGCAGGAGCGAGGCGGCCGTCTCGTCGTCAGGAGTATAGATGGGGGAAGCGTGGGGCGATGACCTTGCGTTCGCACGCGGGGTGAAGCCAGAGAAACGCGGCTGCATATGGAGAGTAGTGGATGGGAGGAGCGTGCTCGGAGAAGGGAGGGTGAGGACAGGTGGGATGGGAAACCCGCTTGTAGCGGGTGGACAGGATGCCGAGGTGGGTGGGGTGGGGAGCTGCGTCGACCGCGCGGTGCTGGAGGGGTCACAAGCGGGTGATTGGGAGGGGGTGAGGAGGAGGGAGCGCTGGTCGTCTGCAGACGAGGGGAGCCACGCGGATATGGAGGGGAGACGGGAGTGGGGGGTGAGGGAGGAGGACCTGGAGGAAGCGAGATCCTCGCGGGGGCGCTTCCTGGACGACGGGTCCGAGCAAAGGGAGATGGGCTCGCTGCAGCGGGGGCAGCCGTCGTGCTCGAGCTGCCTGACCCTGTCTGTGAGGTCCTGGAGATAGGCGACGGTGCGGACGAGGATCTCGAGCTTGAACTCTTTTTCGCCCGACGGCCTTGGTTTTTGCCGGGGCTTCTTGGGGTCGAGTTCGTCGTCGTCTGGGTCGTCGTCGTCGTCAGGCTGGCCGTCAGAGGGACGCCTGTACTCGGGGGGGACGAGGGCACGCAGGGTGGCAAGGGCATCGTTGATTTTCGTGCGGCGCGCCTTCTCGATAAGAGAGTGGTTTATTTTGCGCTGTGCCTCACGGGCAGCACGCGAGAGGGTGCCTGGTCTGCGACCGCGGCGCCGTGGGGGAGGGGAGTCGTGCTCGTCGCCGTCGGGCTGGGACGGGCTGGAGGGGGCGCCGTCGTGGGGGGAGACGGAGTGGGAGCGGAGACGCTTTGCCCTGCGCGGGGGGTTGCAGGAGGCAGCGTAGACGTCCATCTGGGGCTCAGCGGGGGCGATGGGGCGGAAGGAGGACATGGACATGAGGAGGGCGAGCGAGCAGATTTAAGACGGCCGGGTGCTCGTGTGCTCGTTTGGTCCAACGTGCCCAGCGAGCGCGCCGATTGGCTCGCGCACCGCACGTGTGTCGCCGGTCACGAGAGCACCCGCGACAATGCTCCATCGCGCATCCGCACCCATCAGGACTGCCGCCTCGCCACCCTGCCCATTCTGCCCAGGCGGTCAAGGAACCCTCTACTACAGGGCTGCGTCCTCGCACGAACGCGGCGGCAAGGTGCGTGGGCCCTGCGTCACGACAGCATCAGCCGCTGACCTGTCCACCCCTGGAAGGAGTGTACGTACACGGAACCAAAGACCCCGGCGCTGGGGCACACGACATGTCCGACCGACAAGCCTGGCGGTCATCCGAGCCGTGGAGCGACACGGGCGGTGGGGGCGGGCGCGGAATGATGGATCCTGGTACACACAACACACGATTCCAAGCAAAGACAAAAGAGGCGACACAAAAGAGATACAGCCGATCCAACGACCCCTTCGTTCACGGACGTCATGTCGAGTGCCTGTCGAGAAGGAGAGTTTGAGTGTGCCAGGATCGGCGAGGAGCAGACTCACTTGTCGATGAGAGCGGGTATCTGCTCCCCGAGCATCGGGAGCGGTACAGCCTGCCTGATCGCGTCGACCTCCTCATGCCCGACAAGCGCCTCGCTCGCCATCCGCTCCAACAGCTGGCTCATCCATCTCAGACACTGCCCCTCCTCCGTCGGTCGCTCGTCGTATTCCACGTCCTCTGCACACTCCAGGATCGCCTCCCGTCGGTCCCGACTGAACGTACCGAGCGAAAACGTCTCGTTGTGCTCTCGTTCGCACTCGTCGACGACGATCATGTCCGGATAGACGTATCTGCAGATGTTGTCCCGTTGGTCGAGGCGGACGACCTGCCACACCTCTTCGCCGTCGCTAAAGACCATGTTCACCCAGTAGACAAAGACGGTTCGCGGGTGGTTCGCGCATGTGCCGGATGCTTGGAGGAAGAGCGCCTTGTCCGTCTCGTCATCGGGATATTCGTACGAAAGCGGGTTGTACTCGAATGTCAGTCGCGGGGGCATGGCTGCCAGCGGGTGCGCTGAAGGAGCGGTAGTGCAGGGGATCGAGCGAGCTACGATGGGAAACCGAGAGTTGGGTCGAGGGGGCCGCTGATCGTCCTCATCGCGGTCGTGTGCTTTCAAATTTTATCTCGTTCTGTTCGTCTGACGGGTCGTTCGCGGCGTTTCATTTTTTGGGCCAAGGTGCTGCTCGCTGATAGGCTGACACCTCCACCCCGACTGGCACCGCCCAGAGATTAAAACGTTTCTAGTCGTTTCCACCATCATCTTTCCGCGGACAGTGAGACACCCCCAGATGACCAAGCGTTGCTCTCAAGGCCCGCCGGGTGAACGAGGGCAAGAGAGCCCTCCTGGACCACATGTTCCGCATGAGATTACGACGTAGGGGGCCTCTTGCTGATATCGATGATCTAGCGTGGAAGCTTGGCGCGGTCTAGACTCGTGGCAGGAAGCCTTTGTCCAGCCGTCTACTTTTCACTCGTGCAGGGTCAGGTAGCGCGTTTTTGTCCTCGGGCTGGGGCGCCCTATTGTGCGGACTGCCAACCCAGCCGACGTTCGCGCACAGGACCCAGACGTGGCTCTGGTGAACGACAATCGCGCGCGCCAAAGGAGAGACTGAGGGTCCGCGTGGGTTGTGCACCCACCCTGGGCGGTGGGTGTTCTGCCATGATGCACGCTAGCGTGTGGTGTCCGTCGATCGTTCATGCACTGTTCATTGGCTAGATAGTCCGCTCCGAGACGCCCTGGATCATCTCCGTCGCGCTCGCTGGCGTGGGTGTCGACCGTCAGCACGTCGTCACCTTGGCGATACGGCGGACGTGCTAATCGACGTCGCGGTGAAACCCAGCGTCCCAGACGGGCACCTGCCTCTTCCTCAGCGGTGGCATGCAAGGGATAGCGTGAGCGTGTGGTCCTCGTGGGCGGCGCTGGCCCGGACATGAACGAGGCGCCTCAAGGATCTGACGACCAGCCGTAATTCTGATGTGTTTCATTTCGCCGGGTTGTCAACTAGACTCCCTCTCCAGGCGACGTCTCTTCGCCGCGTTGCTCGCTTCCAGCTTCCCTTAAATACCCACAAAAAAAATCACTGTCCACGTCTTCTCTTTGTTTCCTGCACCAGCACAATGCGCTTCTTCTCCTCCCTCGCCTCCCTCGCCCTCCTCGTTGCCTCCGCCCAAGCTGGCATCTATGTGAGTGTCACATCCCGCCGCTCTCCCTCCCGCCTCACCCGACTTCCAGGTCACCAGCCCGGTCGCATCCACCACCGTGACGGGTGGTCAGGCGTTTACTGTGTCTTGGATCGACGACGGTGTAGCCCCCGCCTTGTCCACCATTGGCGAGGTCTCGGTTTCCATTTACACGGGCGAATATGTGCGTGTTGGACCAACACCCATCGTTGGCACCTTTTTATCACCGCCTTGTTCAGATCGCGGTCGAGCAGCTGGGAACGGCCGATGTCTCCACTGCTTCCTCTGCTACGTTCACGGTGTGTCCATCGCTGTATCTAACTTGTGCGCAAGAACTTCATGCCCTTTGTAGATCAGCCCTTCTGCTGCC
The DNA here is from genome assembly GCA_038089895.1 of Boletellus ananas. Classification (NCBI taxonomy): domain Eukaryota; kingdom Fungi; phylum Basidiomycota; class Agaricomycetes; order Boletales; family Boletaceae; genus Boletellus; species Boletellus ananas. The sequence continues at coordinate 17,341 of JBBPLS010000318.1, read as the reverse complement.
GCCAATGGTGCTTTGTGAGTGGGTCCCGCCGTCGACGACTGACTCTGATTTTCCCTCTCTTAAGCTACCTCGTGTTGTCCGCCACCGGCTCCAGCTACACTGCCTTCTCGGCTGATTTTACGTCTGTTCGGTCTCATTACGCCACAAAGGACGTGGGCTGACGCAGTTGCTTTGCAGTCTCACGGGCATGACTGGCACGACCCCTACCAGTGGTTCGTCTGCCCCGGCCACCACATCAGCCGGCTCATCCACTTCTGCAGGCTCGTCCACTTCTGGAGCTTCTGCCACGGGCACAACCACGAACTCGGCATCCTCAGGTACTTCCACCCCTACCGCTAGCACTACCGCACCGACCAGTTCGACTTCTGCTGTAGACACCACTGCTGCTAGCACAAGCCCAACCCTCACCACGACCACCTCCCCTGTCACATCTTCCGTCTCGGCCAGCTCAACGACCACTGTGCCTACCACCACTACCACCACCACCCGTACCACGACCTCTTCCTCTGCTTCGGCTACCCCTACCAGCGCCGCTGGTCGTGTCGGAGCTTCGATCCCTCTCGGTGGTATTGCCGCCTTGTTCGCCCTCTCTGGCGCTCTCATTTTCTAAAACGCTCTGCCTACGATACCCATCCCTCGTCCGGGGTGCCGAACGATGTCCGCGACGTTTTTCTTCTTTTCCCCTGATCTCTTATTCTACCCGTTGTAGACAGGGAGAGGTGGTTTGTTCTTTCTAAGTTTTTGTTGTATTAATCGTTGGGGCTGTCTACGAACTCGTTTTTGATCGCTGTCTGCGTGTTGTTACAATACCATCGTTTGTTTTGATGTCATGTGCCCCGTGGGAGCGACGACCCCGCCATGGCCGACTCGAAGCCACCCCGCAGGCAGAGACAGAAGGAACCGAAGCAGCCCGCTCCCAACAACGGCGCGGAGCGTCTCAAGACCGTCGTCCGTCGGCTGCCCCCCAACCTGCCCGAGGAGGTCTTTTGGCAGAGCGTCCAAGCCTGGGTCACCGATGACACCATCACCTGGAAATCGTACTACCCCGGCAAGTTTCGCACCAAGCGGTACGTAGATCGTGGCCAGCACATGCGGGAGGGCTCAGACGACGCCCAGGATGAACAAGGAGGGGGTGCCCTCGCGTGCATACATTGCGTTCAAGAGCGAGGAGCTGGTGGCAACGTTCAGCCGTGAATACGACGGACATGTGTTTAGGGACAAGGCAGGTGCGCTCGTTTGCTTCTCTCTGCAACGCGGACACTGACACCCTCCTTCCTGGGCCCTGCCGGTCGAATCGTGTTAGGCAACGAGTCACAGGCCATCGTGGAGTTCGCTCCCTTTCAGAAAGTGCCTACCGAAAAGAAGAAAGCAGACGCGCGAAACAACACCATCGATAAAGGTGAGCCGGAGCGGGTCCCTCGTTCGCCGAATCCTGAGCACCCGATCACGCTTTCGCCCGTTTGTTCCCAAAAACGAACACAGACGAGGATTACCTCTCGTTCCTCGACTCCCTCAAGAATGGAGGCAAGACCGAGTCCGTCTCGTTGGAAGCGTTGAGTCAGTTTTCCGGGCGATCTCGTTGACTGGTTCGGGCCTGACTCTTTGTTTTGGGTGTTGCGGTGATAGTCGCTGCTTCTCAGCCCCCTCCTCCGCCGACGACGACCCCGCTTCTCGAGTCTCTCAAAGCGGAAAAGTCGGCGCAGAGAGACAAGGAGGCGATTCTTCGCAACCATGCGCACTACAAGGACGCTGGCGCCTCGTCGAAAAAGGAGGAGGCCAAGAAGAAGGCGGCTGCCGCCGCAAAACAGCAGCCATCCGAACCTGCAGCGCCGTTGAGCAAAAGAGCTAAAAAGGCTGCTGCTGCCGCTGCCGCCGCCGCGAATGCTGTCGGTGGTGGTCCTAGCGCGGTCGCCGCGCCAAAGATACCCTCGACGCAGGCACAGGCACAGGACGAACAGGGTAGTGCTACGGGAAAATCTGCGGGCGCTGTGTCATCGACTGTGAAGCCGCCCACGCCGGCGTCGGCCGCTGGACATGGACCCCGACACCGGCCCCCCAGGGCGCACGCTGGCAGGGGTGATGCGCCCGCACCTTTACTGTCTGTGCCTACGTCGTCTGGCCCTGGGGCTAGTTCGGCACACTCCCCGCAGGGTCCAGTGTCACTCGCACCTACGACCACGGACCACGGACCCTCGGGCACCTCGGGACCCGTTCTTGCACAAGGTCAACGCAAGAGCCGCCCCGTGGTTGGACTCGGTCGTCAGCTTGAAGCGGCCCTCACTGGTGCTGGCGTGGCCGTCTCTTCGGGCCCAGCCAGTGACCGCAAGAAACGTGACAAGGGGGGCGAGGCCCGGCCGGGCACGGGCACGGGGGGGAAGCATCGAGAAGGTGGCCCTCCTGGTGGGTTTATGCCAAGCATTCTGCAGCGTCCAGAGGTGAGCGGTGGACCGGACGTGGTGATTATGGAGCGGCCACACTCGCCAAAGGTGGAGAGCGCGGGACATGGCACCGCAGAAGGTGGCACCGGTCCTGGTCCCGGCGTTGGGAGGGGCAGCGGAAGGAGGGGAAGGAAGGGAAGAGGTGGGAACCGCGGTGGGTAGGTAGTGACGACAGCGATGTATGTGTCTGGGTTGGTGGAAAGTAGGTTGGGGAGTGCTGACGCCGTATTTCTTTTAGGATTTGCGCCTCCCAAGGGACTATGTGAGGTCTCTTTACGCGACATGGATCGTCTGTGTCCAGGCTTGCTCGCTGCAGCACGTTTCTCGAGAATCTTTTTTTCTTTCTTCCAAGGCTATCCAAACTCGAGCGAAATAGTCTTTCTCTCGCACCGCTTATAACCGTGCGGGGGATTGGGAAGCAGGTTATCACAAGACGATTTTGTACGTGCGTGGTATACGAGTCTCTGCAAACGATCAACGCCGGTGTACGGTAGTTCCTTGTAACTCCCCATATCCCCTTTTTCAACATACTCCGAGATTGACCGATTACTTTTTGCACATACCTGATTGGTACCGATGCGGATGACCCACGTTACCTCTGAAAATCCGGCTTCGATCGTGAACGTACTCGAGTGTAATTTGGGTGATGAAGTATCAATATGATGTGCCGGTACTCGGACACATTCGACGCGGATCAAGACGTCACAGAAAAAAGTCTATATAGTACAAACGATACAGGAAACTGTAGAGACGCAGAGAGTTCAAGAGGTGACGCGAACAAAGTCGAAAGCGTCATCGAGGGCTCAGAAGTTGTTGTTGATAAGGGGTGAAGTGAGACGGGTGAGGTACCGCGCCGCAATAGGCATTCCAACGTAGAAATCGAGTATGATACTGGTGAGTTGTACAAAGGATGGTGTGTTTCCGACACATTGGAGCAATGGTTACGGTCTGGATGGTGAGGACCAGGTCAAATCCCTTCGATGACATACGACGACATTCGCCAGAACTGGACAAGCTAGAGGAAGAGGATCGACGACAGAGCTGAACATATCAAGAGGGGGACGATAAGATAGATGTCGGAATGCCAGCCGGAAGAAGCTACATTGGAGATGAAAAACAGCAACACAAAAGAAAGAGCACCCAGTAGACAACGATGTCCTACGATCTTATTTACTGCAGATATGCAGGGGTCAGCAAGTGCATTATAGTGGATTGGAAGCATGCAACTCACATGCTCGTCCGTAATTCCATGAAGACAGTAAAAATCGTTTTCAATTCTAGCTCGCAAGAGCGGTAGATGCTGTGTACGGAGGGGTCAAGGGCCATCACGGTCAACGACGGCGTTATGATATACCTATGCTTAACTTGAAACATCGAACACGGTGCGCATTACATGGTCAGGTTTGCGACCAGTGTGTTTGACGAGTCCAATGTAATCGAGTTCGTGCAACGAGCGAATAAAGCGTGCCTGTGCCTCCAACCTCCATTTTTCAAGCTGTTCCTCGCTCTCCTTAGGATCATTTTGATCCTCCTCTGCCTGTCGTTCCTTTCCTTTTCGTTGGCCAGGAGTCCGTATTGGTGTTCTGCGGGCAGCTAATTCGTTGCTCATGCACTGCTTTTGGGCTTCCAAGACGACCATGAACGACTCGAACCAGTCGAACACGTTGATCATCTTCCCACTCTCTAGATAACGATGGAATAAAATGCTAGTGTCAGGCAGACCCAAAAGGGTTTCCTCGTCATCGGCGACGTCACTATTTGCTGGGACAATCGTGCCATAGTCTTGTGGATACAATAAACCAGAGAACACCGAAGCACGCAGAGAAGGGTTAAAAAGCTATGGCGGATTGAAAAATCAGCTAAATACAAACAACTTTGTCGGCCATACCTCGGAGGGGAAGGGGGTAGAGCCAGTATACCATATGTCCCACAAGGGTAGTTCTTCGAGAAGGACAAAGCGATGCCTAAGACAGGGACACATTGGTACTGTTTTGTACCATGACGGAAAACCTTGACCACCCACTGAAAATATGAAAGTAACTGTTCGCCGATTGCTTCTGCTGCATCTCGTACTTCCTCTTGTTCACTGTCGTGGTTACCACGAAATATGCGGGCGGTATTGATCCGCGATACGATTTCCTTCTCAGCGGCTCTCACCTGAGCTGAAACGCTGGCAAAGAAAACCTGGAGATCTGACAAGAGCACTTCCAATTGGTCTCCCCGTAACTTCCTGAAAGGGACGGGGAGTTAGCTTGGATAATACACGATGTTGATCGCTTACTTGACTAGAGTACATAAATACTTATAAGAGGTCCCTAGACGACCTCTCAGAGCCATGCACATTAACTCTAGAAGGGTTTTATCGCTCTTGTAACCAATTGAAACCATAAACGTTTGTACGACAAGAAAAACCCGAAAGGCTACACGTAGCAATTTCGATCCTTTCTGAAAGGTAAGCCGAGCCATCCGGACCAGCCTAAGCAATTCGTCCATGCTACCAGCTAACAGGCTAGCAGACTGATCTTGAACCAAGGATGTACTTTGAACTCGAGCCAGAATGGAATTGAGAAAGGGAGCCGAGTCGGAGGCAGCCAAGTCCCTAGACACGAGCTTTTCCTCGCCGAGAAAAACAGTAAGGGGTTCCTCAGAATGTTTCATATGGGCTAGCTAGGATCATAGTCAAGAAAAAAAAACGCCGACTGTTAAAAAGGACTATTACCTGTAGGATGGACACTAGACCATCAAGAGATGGTGAATGCCTCCTGAAGAAGTCGACCAAAAATTCGATCGCTCCTGGCCCGAGCACAAGGTCGGGATCGAACTCAACGTCAAAAAATGTCTGACAAAACGCTCGAGCTGGACAATAAACCGATCTGTAGGGTAACTTGCCTTCAATAGTATGTCATGGAGGACGTCCTGACTCGTTGAGAATGAACAACTCCGAACCTGCAAGCGAGACAAGGTCGTCCGAGAATAAGTAGCATGGATGTATGACGGCGTTGGGGGGGATGTCGTAGAAAGAATGAAAACTAGAGGGAGCCGAGGAATAACAAGGCTATGGATGGTCAGGGTTATTGAACAAGCCGAAGCGGGATCCGGTTACCTGGAAATCTCGAAGAGGTCCTGCATGACGAGAGGGTCAAACTGCTCAAAGTCATGTAAGATAGCAACCAGGCGGGACGCATTGCTACCCGACCCTGACGATACCTAGTTAGTATTGGCACTGACAGATATTCAACGGATTCTTACCTCTCGCTTCACAAAGCGCGTCGAACCATATCTGAAGCAGATGAATGTCAATGGTGGACAAAGAACTTGCAGGTTTCCGCTTGACGAAGTCTACGAAGATATCAGAAAGATACCTGGCTCGGAGAAGCTACGCGCACATGCCTAGCTCTTCCTCAGTTTTGTTAATAAAGCCAGTAATGAGTGTTTTCATCGCAGACGTGAGGTTCGGGCAATCTTGAGGAAAGAGATGGGTGACAACATGAGTACTAGTGACGTCACCAAAGAGGTCATCCTGCCCCTCTGTTTCGAGACGAGCTGAGATTTCATCGAAGATGGACAACGATGCTCCATAGACTATTACACTGGTTAGCCGTGGTACCCATACTTCCATGGAAAGATTACTTGTCACCGATACGGCTGGCACTTCCGGGTGTGGCAGACCCGGAAGCGTGTCCGTATAGGCCTTGTCAACTAACTCTGACACCCTGTCGACGATCGGCGCATGGAGGGCGTGGATCAATTCCTGTGATAGCTCAGCACGTGTGCGTGTATGCTGCTCAGGACGTACCTGGACCCGTTGTAGGCATTTTGACCATGCCGCTTTGTATGCAGCAATGCGCAAATGGTACCCGTTTGGAAGGTCTCTGTCCGGGAACAGTGTGTAGGATCCAACATCGTCCGTGTCTAGTGTCGCCGAGAGTGAGTGAAACGCTGCACGAGATGCGGCACGAACCTACCTGAGTCCCGGGCTGGAATATAAATGCTTGTCTGTCCGGCCTTGTCAGATACAGGTCCAGGCTTCCACCATTCTGGTACAGACCTGGTGGGTGTCGTCCAGGGCGGCGCTGAGGGCCATTCGAAAGTTAGAAGGGTGAATGACGGGATGGAGGCCGTGTGCAATGGGTCACTTGAAATGCGCCTACCCTAAATGGCCTACAATCGAACGCGTCGCGTCGCGCACGCGCCCTTCACACCATCACCGCGTGCGACATCCAGATGTCCTCCCCACCGAGGGTCGATTTCCCAACGTCTGATATCGACGATGTCGACATGGATGGACCTTCCCAGGCCAGCCCCCAGCGGCTCTTCTTCCCCGGGAGCGATCCTGCCACCCCGCTGGCCAGGCGCGTCGCCCGTTTCACTCCAATCGAGACACCGAGAAATCGTAGGGGTGATATCCATTCCTCCCTCACATCCACCACTCCCCGTCGCGTCTCGCGAAGAGCATACCAAAATGACCTGTTGAGCGACAATTTGAATTCGGATGGAACACACCTGTCCATCCCACCCTCGTCCGCGCCGAATCTCTCTGCACCTGCTGCCCCGACCGACGAGCCCGACGAAATCCGTGCAATATGGGGTACCACCGTCAATCTCGCAGAGACGATGAAGCTCTTCCGTGAATTCCTTCGTGGATTCAAACCAAAATATCGTGCACTGCATGATCGAGAACAAAATCTACGCACAACTACATTCACTACTCCAGCAGAAGCAGAGGTTGTTTTGTACGAGACACAACTACGAACTATGCGCCAGACTGGACAGACCAACTTGAATTTGGACATGATCAACTTGCTCGCCTACCCCCCTTGCAAGAAGCTATTTGGACAGCTCCAGAAGTACCCTCAGGAGGTGATACCAGCAATGGATCAAGTACTTAAGGATCTTATGCTGGAAGTTGCCGATGAAGACCAGCAGGTTGGCGCGGAAGGGATGCGGGGCGAGCAAGGTGACGAAGAAATTGCCGATATCATGGGCAAGGTATACAAAGTACGACCCTTCGGACTCCAGTCTGTTAACATGCGCGAACTCAATCCAAGCGGTAACCTGGTCTCTCGGTTTTGTCTGCATAGTGATCATGAAATGGCTTTGTAGATACCGACAAGCTCATCTGCATCAAGGGCCTTGTGATACGAGCTACTCCCGTCATCCCAGACATGAAAGTTGCATTCTTCCGGTGTCTTACCTGCTCCCATACCGTCCAAGTCGAAATTGATCGCGGGAAGATCGAAGAACCTGGTCGTTGCCCTCGTGATGTCTGTGCATCCGTCGGTACTATGTCGCTCATACATAATCGCTGCGAATTTGCGGATAGACAAGTTATCAGGCTACAAGAAACTCCGGACGCAGTCCCCGATGGTCAGACACCCCACACCGTTTCGTTAAGCGTGTACGATGAGCTGGTCGACCTAGCAAAACCCGGTGATCGACTTTCAGTCACTGGAATCTTCAGGAGTGTGCCCGTCAGGGTGAACCCTCGCCAGCGAACAATGAAAAGTCTCTTCAAGACGTACCTTGATGTCGTGCACATTCAGGTTGAGGACACCATCGGAGGCGCGCAGACACGCAAAGTTCGGGGAGTGGAACTCGAGGCCAAACTCATCGAGCTCAGTAGAAGACATGATTTGTATGAGCTTCTCGCACGGTCACTTGGACCATCTATCTGGGAGATGGAAGATGTCAAAAAAGGTATACTACTTCAGTTGTTTGGTGGAACGAATAAGAGTATTGCAAGGGGTGGTGGCGGTGGTGGTCCGCGGTATCGTGGTGACATCAATGTTTTGCTTGTCGGGGATCCCGGTACGAGCAAGTCCCAAATCCTACAGGTAACCCTCCATTACTATGCTTTCCATCTAAGGAGTTGAACTCGTTCGTAGTATGTGCATAAAATTGCACCCCGAGGAGTGTATACATCTGGAAAAGGTTCATCAGCAGTTGGCCTCACTGCCTATGTTACTCGAGATCCGGACTCGAAACAGCTTGTTCTGGAAAGGTGGGTCAATGCCAGTGCAGCCCGTTTCCTCGTGACTGATGACATGCTCAGTGGCGCCCTTGTTTTGAGTGATGGTGGAGTGTGTTGTATTGACGAATTTGATAAAATGTCGGACGCGACTCGTAGTGTCCTGCATGAAGTCATGGTCAGTCTACGAATTGGAGGTCGGGGACTACATTTGCTTACGGGGCACGAGCAGGAACAACAAACAGTTTCGATAGCAAAAGCAGGCATCATTACCACTTTGAATGCCCGAACTTCCATCCTCGCTGCAGCTAACCCAGTTGAGTCAAAGTACAATGTCGACCTGCCCATCACTCGGAACATTGATCTTCCACCAACTCTCATATCGCGATTTGACCTCCTGTATCTGGTCTTGGACCGCGTTGACGAGGCGCTAGATCGGCAGCTGGCTCAACATCTCGTCGGACTATATCTTGAAGACGCTCCGGATAGTGGAGGACATGATGTCTTGGTTGGTTTCGATTCGAGCTTGGAGTGCATGTATCAACTTATGGCGCGACCTAGCCCCTCGCAGAGCTCTCGGCATACATCGAGTACGCTCGGACGCATATTCAGCCTGTCCTGAGCTCGGAGGCAAGCGACGAACTCGTTGCGTCCTACGTCTCCCTCCGTGCTATCGGAGCCAACGAACCCCGTGCAGCTGAGAAGCGCATCACCGCGACGACTCGCCAGCTAGAGAGCATGATTCGTTTGTCCGAAGCACATGCTCGCATGCGTTTCGCCGCGCATGTCGAGCTCCAGGACGTCCGAGAAGCATGTCGGCTTATGCGCGAAGCAATTCGGACGAGCGCAATGGACCCACGCACAGGCAAGATTGATATGGGCCTGCTCAATACGGGCACTGGGGTCGGACAGCGGAGACTGCGCGATGATATGCGGAAGGAGCTGTTGGCTATGCTGGACGGTGCCGGTGGGGCAAAGAGTCGGGGTGTCCGGTGGGGAGACGCGATCAGGCGATTGGGCGAGCAAAGTAGTATTCGTGTGGACGCAGCCGAGTTTGCAGAGGTCGTCAGGGCACTCGAGAACGAGGGGGTCATTGGGGTCGTCGGGGACCGGGAGAGACGGACGATTCGAAAGGTGGAGGGAGGATGAAGAGAATGTAGCGAGTGTATCTCACGTCCAGGGCTTTGGTTACGCGCCCGTTTTGCTCCTGGTCGGTGATGTTGCATCGCCTGGTGACTCGCAGGCTCTGGCAGGCCAGGCGAGTGCCAGCAAGCCACGGCCATATCGGGCCAGCCATATACGTCCACATCAGCGATAGCCTGCCACCAGCGAGCAGCAGAACAGCCCGCGCACGCCGACACCTCGCCACCACCCCAGCAGCGAGCGCTTCCTTGGACTTCAGGTTCTCCACAGACACCACGATGGCTTCCCTGACGCCCCCTCAGGCCCCACCGAGCTGGCAGCATACCGTCGAAGACATCGACCGCCTGACCACCGAGGCCCTCGCAAAAGACAAACAGGTCAGCGATGACATCGTCAGGCTGCCCGACGACAAGCTCGATTTCGACAACGTGAGCGTCCTCTCTCGTTCTTCCTTTCCCTCCTTCACCGACTGTCCGACCCCGTGTCCGTTCGCAGGTGTTTCTCGCACTCGCCAATGCTGAGGCCGAGTTTGACATTGCCATCGAGCCTCTCGGTTTCTACCAAAATGTCTCGACAAACAAGGCGCTCCGCGATGCCTCTACAAAGTCTGAAGAACGTGCACGCAAGTTTGCGAACCAGGAGTCGATGCGCGAGGACCTATTCAAGGCCAAGGTCACCGCGGAGGCCAACCTGCGCAGGACGGGTGTATGGGACACATTGAGCGCCGAGCAGAAGCGACTCGTTGAGAAGATGCTCCTCGATGGCAAGCGGGCCGGGTTAGCCCTCGAGAAGAAGGAAGACAAGGAGAAGCTCAGACGTCTCAAGGACGACCTCTCGGATGCGTGCTTAAAGTTTACGGTATGTGGCCGGGCTGTGTGCCGTGCGCTGGATGTTGAATCGCGCCTGATCTCGTAGCAAAATTTCAACGAAGAGAGTGTAGGGCATTCACCGTGCTTCCCCCCGCGCCCGATTTAACTTCCCGCACAGGGCCGCATCACCTTTACACAAGAGGAACTCGATGGTGTTCCGGCGGACGTGATCTCCGGGTATACACAGCGCAAAGAAGGCGATAAAGTGTTGTATGAAGTCACGTTCAGGACGCCAGACATCTTCCCTGTCGTGAGTGTCGTCTGGCCATCGACACCTACAATCGACCTAACGGTACGCCTAGTTTAAATATGCCAACAACCCGCAAACGCGCCGAGCAGCTATCGAGGCCCACGAAGGCAGACTAGCGAACAACGTCGAGTACCTAGATACTGCTCTCCGGCTACGTAGGCAGATTGCCAAGATTCTGCAGTATGATTCCTGGGCGGACTACATCACAGAGGTGAAGATGGTCAAAAGTGCTGCCAACGCAAAGAAAGTATGTCACACCAACATTCGTGTCTCCGCATTTATCACCCATTCGCACGTAGTTTCTGGACGAACTCAAGAGCCATCTTGATCCCCTTGGCGTCAAGGAACGCGCTACCCTTCTTGCCCTTAAAAGGGAGGAGCATACCAAGCGTGGCCTGCCAATCGACGACAACTTTTACCTTTGGGACTATCGGTGCGTCCCTTGAATCTGTTCTTCCGTTTGTTCTCAATCGCACGTGCCAGATACTACGATCGCCTCTATGTAGAGCGCAACCTGAGTCTCGACGACTCCCTTGTCAAGGAGTACTTCCCGGTGTCTGTCGTCGTCCCCGCCATTCTCGATATATACCAGAACCTCCTTGGGGTCAGATTCGTAGAGATCAAGGGTGAGGCTCGTGATGTGTGGCACCCAGGTGTGTCTTTGCGACAAGGTGAACTTGCTCGGGTCACTGATGTCCACGCAGAGGTCCAGCAGTTTGCCGTGTGGGAGAAGGACGCAAAGGATGAATCGGGTTTCGTCGGACACTGTTATCTCGATCTTTTCCCTCGCGGTATGGGTTTAGGACGTTCCAGTGTTGTCAAACACACTCATTTCGAGATTTCAGATGGAAAATACTCACATGCTGCAGTATGGGGCCTTCTCCCAGGTTACGAGCTCCCCGATGGGAAGCGGCACTATCCATTGACAGCCATGGTTGCGAACCTCGCGAAACCAACGCCGGAGCGGCCTGCGCTTATGCGACACGACGACGTTACGACGTTCTTCCATGAAATGGGACATGTCTTCCATGGTTTACTGAGCCGGACAAGATATGCGCGGTTCCATGGAACGGCCGTCGCGCGTGACTTCGTAGAAGCACCGTCACAGATGCTCGAGAACTGGTCAGCTATTATCTCGGCTTTGTGGGGACGTAAACGTCGACTGAGTGTGTGTCAGGTGTTGGGAACCTGAAGTGTTGAAGAAGATGTCGAGCCATTACAAGACGCAGGAGCCATTGTCGGACGACTTGATTGACAAGATCATCAGGAGGTCAGCCTGAATTGCCATCTCACACCTAATGTTATTCACCCGCTTCGTAGTCGTTATGTCAACGTTGGACTGTTCTATCTCCGCCAGCTGTTTTTCGCCAACTTTGATTTGTTGGTCCATAACAACAGTCTGGGCGTAAACACGGACTACACAAAACTGTGGAATGACCTGAGACAGGAAATCTCGCTCGTCAAGTCGGGTAGGCATGAACCAGGGCAGGGTACCTTCGGTCACATCGTTGGCGGATACGATGCTGGATACTACGGGCAAGTTCTTACTTCCTTGAGCCTTCTTTTCGTCGTTGACCTCCTCGCACGTTGTAGGTACACTTACTCGCTCGTGTTTGCCTCGGACATGTATGCTACCGTGTTCAAAAAGGCTCCGCTGGATCCCGAACTAGGCAAGCTGTACCGTGACAAGATTCTTCTTGTAGGTGGGAGCAGGGACGACGCGGACTCGCTCAAGGTACGTCGGAAAGGTGGTCTTGAGAACTGATCTCGTGCCTGTGGCACTGTTGGCTGACAATGGAATAACTTTCACGACTAGGACTTTTTGGGACGCGAACCGAACCCCAAGGCGTTCATCGATGAGATTGAGCAGAGTGGCACGCAGGCATCCAATCTTTGAAAACGTGGAAAGGGGATCGTGTGTATGATGTAACGTGCAGTGATAATAGTGAACCGGCGAAACTTGAGCCCGTACATCTGGTGATGGAGAGTGGATCCAGACGGAAGCCCAGTCCACGGATACCTGAGAACGCGAGTATCATTGACGGACTCTGATCTGCGTTATGAATGACCTTACCGAAGATCTACGCTGGTGATCTCTGCTAATTTCTAGTGTACCACTGACAAGGAGATGTTGGGTTGCTCTCGCTCTTGGCAGATCAACATGTCCCATCCTTTGCACTCGAGCAAGGGACGTGGACGTGTAACATCTCAATTATCTGATTTGTCGTGCGAATACAGCGTATCTCTCCGTTCCCCGACTGTCATTACATGTTACAATAGAGACAGAAGCAAATGCCTTGGCGAAACTGAATGGGAATGCGTTAGCAGCGCTCTTGACCTCCTCTTCAACCTCCTGGGCTCCCTCTGGGTTCCCGCTTGAAATCAATGATGAGAGAGTAGGGGTTGATCGAGCTGTACCACATCGGGTGGTGACGGATGCTCTACTCCAACCTCACTGATTAGTAGGCATCCCAGTGCTGGGGGGCCGAGAATCTCAAGGAACTCTTCAAAGTTCTTTGGCGCAGCGGGAGGAGGGTCTCGAGTGAGGTGCTGGCTTGGGAGGGGCTTGTACAAGACGCCCGAGGATTTAGACCACAGCGCACCCAACGCAACCGTATTCTGCACATGATGAAGTACAGGCCCGCTATAGAGGCTAGGAATGTTGAGCAAGTTCTGCTCGGTGGAAATGGACCTTACAGGGGTGACCAAGCCTGGGGTACTGTGTCAAGTCTGTTCACCAGTTGAGGCTCCACCCTTGGTAGCTAGCCGCCTCGGGGGACTTGCGAACCGGAGATGTCTGGACGATGGGGTCGGCAAACGATGGATTACGGATTTGACATCTGTAGCTTTCGATGGCGCGACGACGCCAGGGGTGGTGAGCAGCAAGTGTGCCGCGTTGATCGTTCCTGTAGCTATGTATGCCCTGTCAGCCTGGATGTTCCCCCTAAATCGCCACCGTTGGCGGGTTCTGAATTCCGCCAGCTACCCAAGCCTTGAAATCCGTGACGGCGTTGACAGCAAGACTTGCTTTCGTCCACACGTGCAGACTGTTGTGGCGTGTTGGCGATAACAATGACCTAGGTCGGGAACATCCTCAAATTGTAGGCGTGGGTGGAAGGCTACATGCCACGAGTTGTCGGGATGAGTTTCGGTGTTCTCTGGTCCGTCTTTCAGTAGTACCACACGCAATGTCGGAAGGACTTTGGTCAACCGATTTTGAAGATTTGCCTGAAGGGTAGACTGGTCTGCCCTCGAACCATTGACCAATGTGCTGAGGACAGAGAGGGAGAAGGCCTGCTGGAAGACGTCGAACGGGACTTGGAACCTGGATGGTGCAGGTCGTGGGTCAGGTGCACGTTGCGAGGAAGACGCACTGTAGAGCTATACAAGGAATTTACAGTTGGCCGACGAAGGCGGTCTCTCAAATATTTCCTCTACAGGGGCCCTTGCTGCGGGGTGTGTCCGATGAGGGTGGAAGTATACAAAACAAGTTACCTATCGGTGGAGTCGGCGGGGATCATGGAGACAACATCTAACAATACCAAGGCTCAGGGGGGTAGAAATAAAACCTCGCACCGGTATCGTTCGGCACAAACAGGACTTGCTTCGTCGACTGGACCAAATTTGAGTCTAGGGCATCCGGGTATGAACGTGAGCGGCGACATGGACAGCTAGCTAGTCAGCTGGGGTAAGGGGGCCGTCTTTGCGAGCGATGCCGATGGGAGCGCTTGGTGTCCAAATGACTTAGCGGGTCGCGAATGCAGTGGGAGCCTGATTGTGCCTCTTAGGGCGCGGATACCTCCCAGTGCGACCCCGGACGACGACGGATCTGATGCGCGGGAGTCGGCGGGACACAGGCCAGGTGCAGCGGCGTTCGGAGTTCGAATGGCCCGCAGCCCCGTGGCGCTCATTCTTTGACCCGTCTCGGTGGCGACATTGTTGTCGTTGCTCGCCCGACGTCCTAGCCTCGAGCGCGTACTCTTCCGTATCTCTCGATGGCGGGTGTTTCAACGATAGCGATGCCTGGACACGACATGGTACGACAGGCACGGGAACACAAGGGCGCTGAGAAATCACGAATCGATTTAATCCCGCGTCTGTTGCTGCGCGTAGTTTTGGCAATTCCCTTGCTCCCTCGTCATCTTCCGCGTTCCTTCTCACCTAGGGAATGTGAAAGACCGTCCCGCTTCGGGGCCATGTTTCCGACTCCTGTGATACTCAGCCCGAGCAAATCTGGCGCCAGTTTCTTGAGCAAGGTCTCCGTGCGTTAGAGGGGCGCTTCAGCGCTGCACCACGACGAGGGATATTGTCTACCGTTGCGATAGAGGGATCCTCCCAGAGCCTCCTGGTAGTTTCTAGGACAGGTGGCCAGACCCCGTGGGATTTCTTTGGAGGAACCGACGAGGCAGACGGGCTACCGCCGCCTTCCCAGTGAGTCCGCTAGCGTCGTGTGACGCGGAGCATACGCGCTAGGGTGGTTGGACACATTGAGGATGCCTCATAACCAGATGCTGCTGAGGAGGCGAGCGCTGACGATGTCGTTCGCAGACTCATGAAAACACATCCGACACCGCCCTTGGAGAGACTAAAGCAGGATGTGAGCTCGCTCGCTCAGCTCTAGGACATCCATTCCGAGTGTTCTCCTGCGTACACGTTGATCTGGGAGAGTGGTGAGTTGAGGCATTCGCTATCGCATGAGCAGACTTGAACCTGATCGATGAGTGATTGCCTGACTAAACATTGTGCCAGGATTGCAAAGTATGTGTTGGATAGGTTGCTCATGCCTAGCACGCATTCTTGAGCTGCATCCAGTCTAGACCCCTGCTCTCTCCGGCTTCGCATCCTGCCCGCACAACGGGAGCCGGTGAAGGCAGAACGAAGTCTGAGAGAGCAGGTGGATGTTTGTTTTCCTGCTGCTAGCAAGGGATTGAGCAAAGCTACATTTCCTCGTCAAGATAGGACTAATCACAGCTGTAACAGAGTGAAAAAATAAACTCAGAGATGGGGACAGGCAAGAGTAACCTCTTCTATGATGGGCGTATTGAGGCGCGCCGCCAGAAAAGCAGGGCCATTGCAGCAACACCAGTCCGATAGTGAGGCCATGAGGGCCAGATAAGCAGCAGGATCGACCGATTTGTATGTTTCGCCACAGTCAAGTCACCGGGGGGTTGAGGACGAGTTAGAGGAGAGAAAAACCTTCATCGTCTGACAAGTCTTATATGCGACGATGGTAAAACGGGGAGGGGTAAAAGACACCATGGAGACTTTCTGGGTTAGATCGACGACATACCACCAAGATAGATACGCGATGACAACCTTTAGAGTCGGAGTCAGACTCACTTGAACGTGTCCAGAGTAGACAGGTTCAGCCAAGTTCGAACGAGTTCGAAAGCAACGACCTCCCAGGTGAAAACGCACATCCATTTGTTACTCTGTCATGACTCAGTCACAGTAGGATTCCGCGTCGAATAATCTCGGCCAGAACAGAAGTTCGGAGGCAGGACTCGCCCATTCATTGGGATTTGATTCATATTGTCGTATACAGTGTTCGCTTAGCAGGTACGGCTGGCGAAGGGTACATAGTAAGCAGATGGATATCAAGGTCATCGTCCGCTCCGCCTCACTTGACGGTGCCCGAGGCTAAGCCTTTTCTCCGAGGAAAGGTCTCCCTCGGAGCTGACGTATCCTGTCTCGAACCGCCTCCAATTCAATCCCCTCCGAGTCTTCCTGTTCCTCATCCTTGATCTCCTCATCCTGCTCCAATACATCTTCCGCAAACGCAATCGCGGACGTCGCCGCGCATTCACTGGCAATCTGTTGTGAAAACACGCCGAACCCGCTGTCGACCCCGCGCCAGTACCCACGGGACTCGCGGTCATACATCTCCCGCACGCTGAGGATGAACCGAGGCATCATAGGATATGTGACTAAACAGGCAACCACCTTCAGGACGAGCATGAACTTGGGGCTGTTTGTCACGATCCCATTCGGGACGACATAGATGACGTTGTAAAACAAGGTCCTACGAGTATAAATATCAGTGGATTAGCTTTTGGCAAATTCTTGCATGCGTGATCACAGGATGGATAGGAGAACATGATGCAATGAACGAAAAAAAGAAAAAAACATACGAAGCGAAATAAAGTAACCCATGCTTCGTGAAAAGTTTGATGTACCGGTTGAGCTGCCAGCGGCTCCTTAGTCTGTATACCTTGATTGACTCTTTCAAAGCCTGAGTAAGGGCAAGAGCAAACAGCGAGACAAGCAGAACAAGTCGCGAGGCTATTACAGAATATGTATAGAGGTTCTGTGGGATGTTCCATGAAGAAGGACAAAAGGAGATATCATTGATGTGGATGACAGTAACTAGAAAACGAGACACCGAAAGAATGAGATCTTCAGTTCAAGACTGTGCAGACGCTACTTGCATGCTGAAACGCACCTGACACGTAGGTAGGATTGACATATATCCCATAAATAACAGCCTCGACGCCGATTTGCACCATGAAAAGGAGTAGGAGGAAGTAAAGGATTCTTCTGGATTGATTCCATATTGCATAAATACGTAGAATCATCACCGCTGTAACTGAAATGTATTGCAAAGAGATATATTAGAGAGTGGAAGCTGACCTTCAGTGGCAGCAAGATACACCGGAATGGTCCACAAAGCTAC
>JBBPLS010000317.1:0-25834 GCA_038089895.1 Boletellus ananas | reverse complement strand
ATGATGAAGCGAGTGAAGAAAGAGGAATCGTAACAGGGATCTCACTATCCTCGCGAGGACTCGTGGACAGGTAGAAACTATGCGTGTATTGCGCAGAACTAACTGGAGAAACTACAAGTACAGGGTGCGTATAAATACCTAGGCATAGCTGTACACGTTCTAGGGTAGACGTGAGATACCTAGTGTGAATGGAGAAGGGACACGCAACTGCAGACGAATGCGGTCGGAGGAGTAAGCGTCCATGAGATAGGGGAAGTGTAATCATGGCCAAATATAGAAGGTGTAAGTCGCGTCGTGCCCAAAGAAGAATGTGGGAAAATACAGTGGCGCAACTGCGATCAGCGGTAACATAGAAACCAAAGGAAACCTATCCGGCTGCGGAGTGGAATAGAAAGCCGGGTATAGGCGAGTCATCGAGCCAGAGGCTGTCCAACTCAGTGATCAAAGAACTAGTCGAAATAATAGGAAGATCAACCGGAGAGAGATTAGGAAAATCAGCGTGCTCATCTATGATTGTAACACTAAGTCCCTTCTCCTCTGAACTCCATCAGATTCTGTCTCCGATACTCTTCATCCCGCCCTCTGAAATACAAGGACATGAACATACAGAAGCACAGCATGCTAGCCACATTGCTGAAGCCAAAGTCCTCCCTGCTCTGACCCAACTCCATACCCGCCGTCCTGTCCCCTTGTCTCTCACACCTTTGACCGATTGGAGTAGAGCAGAGAAGGACTGGACTTGACACATATATGGACTGGCTTTCAGGCTTTAGTAGTTGCCAGTAGCATTAGTAAGAACTGTATACAATGGCTCAAAAAACTGTCTGGGTGTTTGCATGTTTTTCACTAAGTGTGATAATCCTTGATAACCATCCACTCTAACCCCATACTATGGGTACAGTAGTAGTGATGGTTTGGTATGAACTACCTAACTATATGGCTTGTTTTAAGCATATTATTCTCTGATGCATTTTGTGTCTGCAATACAGCCTGAAGAATATGGTAGAGCATTGGGGAAAGGTCCTTCACAACATGTTCCATCAACAAGTTCAAGCTCTAGTTCATGAGAAACTTGGGAGTGATGGTGTCAAGTGGCTGGTACAATGCTATTGTCACCTTGTCCATCTCCTGATAAATCTTCTTTGTCACAAGTTCAACTGCATGTTGTTCTATCCATCCTATCATCTGCTCATGGCCTCTTTTGTCATTATAGATAAGGTCCAGCAGCTTTTGAAGTTTCCCTCTGTTTGGAAGCATATACATGTGGTCACAATGTATCACATACATGGGTTCCTGAGGATCAAAGATTTTGATCATAAAATTGAGTATAGAAATCTGACTGTCACATAGAATCTCCAGGGCCTGCTGGATTGGTCTGGCAAAAGATGCTCAGATGCACCTGATACAGGTCTATTTGCACCTTGAATGGTGGCAGACACCATGTTATATTTGTGATTATGACCAGGTGGGAGCATAACAAGTGTTTGCAGTAGAGAGTTAGACAGTGATGAGCATGGCCACTTATCCCAATGCACATGATTAGAGATAAGTCCAAAAAGGGATGCTGATACTTATCCCATCGGCAGCAAACCCTAAAAAGGCTATTCTAATCACATGACCCTGAGAATCCGCGCAGCCCCCAAAACTTTGATGGATTTTACCAGACCGTCTACTCGACGGCTTGCCTCATTAGACGGGCTGGTCACCAGACTAGGGCGCGGGGATAAAGCGGAGGTCGAAGTCGGACGCGCTGACGTTCAAGTGCACGGCTCCTTGTCAATGTTCCCTAGAGGGTTGCAACATGGTTCGTCTTTGAGACTGCAATGCCAAGGATCACTCCAGGGTCCTTCCCATAGATCCAACACTGGAAGGAACCGCTGCTCCTCGGATACTTGTGCCAGTGGTACTGAAAGTTATCGACGCGCAGAATGCCGCATGCACCGTGCCATGACCCCTTCGGATTAGCCCAGATTAGACTTCTAGGGGCAAATCAGAGTACTTGGTATACATACGGGCCTCCCACTACCGCCGTTGCTTGGTCCCCTGTTCGTCCTCTGCTGTTACGCGTCAATCCAATAGATATATGCATACCGTACCAAACGACGACTACCGTCCGATTCTGGATATACGCTATCAAAAAAAGAAAGACTGCGTCAAGCAGCCCAAGGAGCCAGCTAGAGTACCATGTAATTAATGCGGGCCGTAGATCCAACGCGTTCGCCTTGCGATCTACCCACCAAGGCACCAAACCGTTCGGCGGTGGTATATATGACTATGAGTGATATCTATCGTTATGTGTCGTGTCAAGAGGTCAGTCACAACGGAAGCGCAATCAGAATTAACGAGCGTGTGCGGAGAGGACCATATCAAACGAGCCATCACCATGACAAAGAGGGAGAAGGAGACTCAAGAAGAAAGCAAGAGGGCATATCCTTGAATGAAGCAAGGAACCAAGGGTGCCATATAAACAGATAAATTATCCGCCCGAGAGACGTGTTCGGACTCACGTCCGTGCGAGCAAAAGGATCCCAAGAGCAACGAGTCAAGCAATCAAGAAGCCCCAACATGGTGTATCAAAAGTATCCTGGACCAGGGCGGGTGGGCTTGGGAGGTAAAGGTGGTAGAGGTGGATGACCGCCCCAATGACGACTGCCAGGGATGTCAATATCGTCGCCGTCGCCGTCGCCGTCCTCGTCCATCTCTCCATGTTCGACGAGGTACATCGTTCGCCTGCCAGCAGTCTTGTCCTCGGAAGGGTACACAGACGCATCGTCATCCTCCTCATCGGCATAGCTCTTGCCCGTGGCGTCCTCGACGTCGGCGTCGTCATCATACGCAGTGATGCTGCTACTGTCTCGGGGCACCGTCGGAGTATAGATGCTCGAGCTGACATCGCTTCGCCCTGAAGATTGCGACCGGGAATCTAGAACGGGCCTGCGGAACGCGGACACAATAGGTGGGCCGAGACTGTTTTCATAAATGCTGGATGAGTTCGTTGTCTGGCGAGGTTCCAGAGTCACAGGCCCCTCGCTGCGCCCCGAAGTAGACGATACACGGGACGACCGTACCGAAGGCCCAGAAACTGATTCAGAGAGAGTGGTCATGCTCGGTGAGCGATTCGGCGTCGCCAAAACTTGCGACAGCGGTACAGAGGATACGGACGAGAAATGCTCGTGAAACTTGGAGGGCGATCCGACCGGTGTGCGTGGACGTATACTCGGCGTTGGACACGGTGAAGGCGGTAGGGGTACGTCGGGAGGAGGGGGCCGCGGAGACGGAGGCGGGCCATGCTGGATCCTCCGTTGCAAGAAAGCGGGCGTGCTTCCCAAGCCAGCTGAGGGCGGCGTTCCAGATGGCTGTCTCCAAGCGATCTCTTTGCCATCGAGATGGTCACCCTCGGGACCGCTGACAGGTTCCCCGTTACGGGTATGAGACAATGTCCGGGAAGACAAAAGAGGTCTGAGGGGGGATGCGGTTCTACGCGGGGTCAGTGGCTGCGTTGATGCTGGATGCGTTGGCAAACCAGGGATCGGACGGGTGGGGAGACCTCTCCTGGATGGCGTGGTCGGAGTCGCGGGTAGAGGAGGGAGCGCCCCATTGGACGAAGTGGATGGAGATGGTGGCGGTAGAGGAAGGGGGAGAGTAGGCGGGGGAGCTGGTGGTGGAATGTTGAGGTGCTGCCTCGACGATTGCGCTGTGAGCGACTTTTGCGGTGGTGCTGTTCCTCCTACGGCTGATGGAGTCGGAACGGGAGGGCAAGAAGCAGTCGAGAGTGGGGTACCTGGTAGAGAAGGCGGCAAGGGAACGGTAACAGCGATAGTGGCAGCGGTCTGTGCAGCGGGCGCCGATGTTGATGTGACCGACGGCGAAGCAGACCGCTGGGTTGAAGAACCCCGATCCGATCGCCGCGGAGGTGTAGCCTGCGCGTGAACTGGTGGAGGACTCTTACTCGCTCGTCGCCGTGGAGGGGACGCTGGTGGGCTTGCCAAATTCAACGTCAGGGGAGTAAAGCCGGGTCGCGTTGGTGATGACGGTGCTGCACGGCGTTCGAGTGGCTTTGGACTCGAGGGCCTCGGAAGGATAGGAAGTGCGGGTACAGGGGGTATAACATCCTCGTCTTCGTCGTCGCTTACGGGCCTCTTGGGCCGCCTCCGGAAGAAAGCCATCGCACGGGACTTGACCCTGCCAGGCGACTTGCCCTGGGATTTGATGGAAGAGGCAGACAGATAGCCGCCATCGGACACATCGTCGCCATCTTTTTCGCTCGTTCTGCTGTTATCGGAGGCCTTTCTCGAGCTCTTGTTTCCCTTTGGTTTCCCAAGTTTGCCCTTGCCTGGTTTTCCTTTTGACAGATATTGTCCCTCGCTGGAGTAGCCGGCGTCGGGGGGCCCTGAGCCTGGTTGTTCGTGGCTGGGATTGCGACGTAAACTGGCGTCCTGGCTGTGCGAACGCTCGTTTCCGTTTGCGAGGGATGTGAGCGAGCCAGATCCTCCGGGATGCGCATCGTGCGGGGAGAGGGCAAAGGGGGAGAACAGCTGCAGCTGGTCGGACGAAAAGTCGCCAAAGTGGACGTGTGGGGACTCGGTGAGGCTTGGCTTGTGGGTGTGTACCTGAATGGCGGTGGCAGCCGCACTGTGTGCGATGATGGCTGGGGAACTGAGAGAAGAGGATTCATCTGATACGGAATTAGGGCCGGAAGTGAATGTGGGCGTTGTTGCCTGGAAAAAGTGAAATCACATAAGCGGAGCCGAGCACAGATGGGGACGAAAAAAAAGTAGGGGGTACACACCTCGGCGGGCTCTGGGGCTGGCTCTGATTTGGAATCGGGTTTGCATTGGGGGTCGGGCTCGGGGTGGTGCTCCTCTAGCTCCTCTGAGAGGGGGTTGTTGAAGATCCAGTCTGCGACGGTGGAGTTTTGGCCAAAGCCCAGTTCGAGCGCGGTCTCGAGGACGGATGCCCGGACGACGTTCGAGTTGCGGTGGGTGCCACTCGACGCGGGTTTTGTGGGGCGACGACGGACCTGCGGCGGATCGGATGCCATGGCGGGGGTGAAACCGAAAGGAATGGAGGAGAAGTGCGATGGTCGGTGTGGGGAAGAACAAGGATGGTCGGCCGAGCGAAGCGTGTTTGGGAATGATCGAACGGGATTGGTCAGAAATCAGAGGGAGGGGGAAAAGAAAGGGCCATCCGCGGTGCGAGAACGGAAGAAGACAAAGACCAGCCAGCTCGCGGGCGGAAACGCGCGTAGACGGAGGAGCGCAAAGACGAGGACGCATTTACTTAACGCGGTGTCGAACCTAATTAATCCGTACCTCACCCTTTGATGTTTCAGCGAGTCGACATCAAACATCAGTTCGGCGCATTTCCATGGCGATGTCGGGTCGACGTTTTCTGTCCCGTATAAAATGTGAATTGGCTCGGGCACCCTAACCATAGGCGTGGGGCAGGGGAGAAAAATTCAATTTAATTGAATTCAAATCGAAATAAATAAATAGGTTTGGGTGACCCGGCGTGGTGCTTGCGGACCGACCGGTCCGTTAGGTTAGGTTTCGAGGTCCGCCTTGGCTCCCAGTCTTGTGTCTGTACAGGCCTGCGATGACGACAAGGCGCCCGAGTGCACCAGACAGCGAGCCTCGCCTGGTCCCGCGCTGCATCCGCACGTTTGGCGCCAGTGTCCTGCGCGACATCCGCGCTCGCGCGCCCTGGTACCTGAGCGACTGGTCCGACGCGTGGAATTATAGAGTCATTCCCGCCACCACTCTCATCTTCTTTGCAAAGTACGGTCTCGCCTCCGCACACACCTCATTAATCATTTGCCGTGCAGCGTTTTGCCCGGGATCGCCTTTTCCCTCCATCTTATTGAAACCACCGGGCAGTATGGCGTCGCCGAGGTCCTCGTCTCCTCCTTCATGGCTGCGTTCGTCTTTTCCGTCATGGGTGCACAGCCCCTGACCATCGCGGGTGTCACCGGTGCGGACCCTCGCAACGATTCGCTCTTGTCATCTGATGTCGATACAGGTCCCATCACCGTCTTTAACAAGACGATTTATGACATCACGCAGAACCAGCCCAGCCCACCCAACTACCTCGACTTCGTCGGCTGGGTGTACCTTTGGGCCGCGATCATCCATTGGCTCACCGCCGTGTTCAACTGTGAGTGCCGTCCGCTTCGAGCTCTCGTCGCGTGCCAATAGTGTAGGGTGCAACTTTTTGAAGCACGTCACCCTCTTCTCCTGCGACACCTTTGGCTTCTATGTTTCCTGGGTCTACCTTCAGTATGGCGTGCAGATCGTCGCCCGTCAGTTCAGCAACGGCAACGACGGCGCGTTCGTTTCCATCATACTCGCTCTCTTCATGCTCGTCACTGCCTTTCTTTTTCAAGCATCTTCAAAGACCACCTATTTCCATCGGATCATCCGTCGCATCTTTGCAGACTACGGCATGCCAATATCCCTCGTCGCCGCTTCCGCCATGGCATATTGGGGCCGCTTTAGCTCCGCACACCCATCCACTCTCCCGGTCGGTAGCGCATTCCAGGCCGCAAACTCAAGACCATGGCTCGTCCGCTTCTGGGAACTGGACGGGAAATGGGTGGCCATCGCCCTCCCATTCG
Source organism: Boletellus ananas (assembly GCA_038089895.1). Lineage (NCBI taxonomy): Eukaryota > Fungi > Basidiomycota > Agaricomycetes > Boletales > Boletaceae > Boletellus > Boletellus ananas. Next base: position 19,221 of record JBBPLS010000317.1, on the reverse strand, counting down.
GCATTGTGCTGTGGATCCTGTTCTTTTTCGACCACAACGTCTCCGTACGCCGCCCCGCTTGACCTGTCGCCTACAACCAGCTCAACTTTGTCCCAGTCGCTCATCGCCCAGGGCTCTCATTTCCCCTTGCGCAAGCCCCCGGGGTTCCACTATGACTTTTTCCTCTTGGGAATCACCACCCTCATCGCCGGGCTGCTCGGTGTCCCTGCTCCAAATGGCCTGATTCCACAAGCGCCCATCCATACTGCCTCTCTGGTCGTCATGGGCCGCCCGTCGAAGAAATCGGACGACGAGGACCGAGCGCAGTCGCATGAACCGCGTGTTCGGACCCCCTCCGGTGACTCGGAAGAGAAACGAGCGGTGCACGACGGCAGAGACCCACGCGAGGTCCCCGTCGCTGTGGTTGAGCAGCGAGTCTCCAATCTCGCCCAGGGCGCGCTCTGTCTCGTCCTCCTCACCGCGCCGTTCTTGCACCTCCTCCACCTCATCCCCAGAGGCGCCCTGGCGGGTCTCTTGTGCGCTCTTCCCTTGCTGATGGTCGTGGGACTGACCGCGCCTTTGGCAGCTGGTATATGGGCGCGGACGCCCTACAGGGGAATGGCATCACCCGGAAGCTGCTCTACCTCGTCCGCGACCGATCGCTCACCCCGCCCGACGAGCCCCTCCGCCAAGTCCGCACATCGCGTCTGGTCCTCTTCGTCGCGATCCAACTCATCGGCTTCGGCGCGACCTTTGCCATCACCCAAACGACAGGTCCGTCTGCCACAGATCTCGAGGCGCGCTCGACGTCGATCATGACCACGCTCTTGCAGCCGCGATCGGGTTCCCGGTCGTCATTCTCTTGCTCGTCCCGCTCCGCACGCACGTCATCCCGAAACTGCCTTTTACGCCCGCGGAGCTGTCCGTCCTCGATGGCCCCACTGCCTCTCCCCTTGTGCGTCCTCGTGTCGTCCTCCGTCTGTTTGTGCTCATTGACGTGCCTATGCCTGTTCAAAGACGATGGCGTCTGTCGGCGGTGCGCCGTCGTGAGACATGTGTATCCTAGAACGGGTTAGTCTAGCTAAAGGACACTGCATATATGCACGTTAAAAATAAATCGAGATTTTAAAATCGCCCTGGCCGCGGATAGAATCCGGCATGAGCAAATTCACCACTTGACACAGACGTCTGGCGATCGTCACCATGCTTCGCGGGAGAGCCACGTTCTCATCAACAAGAAAGAGCTACTACAGACACTGCCCAAACTGCCCATCAAAACAACAAAACACGGGGCTGGGTCAACACACGCATCCTCTCAGACACCTCTTTTTTTTTTTTCTTCCAAAGGCAACTAGCGCGGGCCGACGCGTGCCACCCTCTAGTTGAAATCCACCGGAGAACACCCCACATTCATAAAGCCCTCCTAACAGAGAGGGGTCGTTGAGCGACTCGGCCCAAAAAAAAAAAAAAGAATCCCTCGAGACGTACATACGTATTGCCCGAACAACACATGGGCTGTTGCTGACACCCGGCCGCCTCGCCCGCCCCATACACATTAAACGGCGTGCAATTGATGCCCACCATGTCCGCCTCATTGTACGGCACACTCATCCTGTCCAAAAACGACGCAAAGGACGTCGACTTTTTTTTTTTCCCGAGCCGCGTCGGAGAAAGAGAGAGGGGTCAATGCAGACACGACAACGCGACGGTCAGGAAGGCAACGTACATTGTAGGCACTGTTGCAGCACGAGAGCGCGCCAGTGTTGCACTGGCTGGAAGGGTGCGTGCTGTTTTGGCGAATGTATATGTGTCGTTCCATGCGCGCGCTGGTGGTGGCAGCGACGGCGACAGCGATGGCGACGAACACGGAGACGCGAGAGAACATGGCGGAGGGAAAGACGGGAGGGATGCGTTCGTAGGTCGACGGGGCCGTATTTATGCTGTCGGCGGCGACTCGGCTGGCAAGGGAATTCGGGGAAAGCACACGTCCTGTCGGGCACAAGTGTGACGTCGATCCGGCGTTTGGCATTCCATGCAGGCAGGTTCGCACCACCGCTGTGCGCCGATTGGACACTTGCTTGCTCTGCGGAATCCTGGGCCAACGTCGCAGCGCGATGTCAGCTCCCTTGCACGACCACCGCAACGACACACGGATGGACTGAAATGGCCATATATGCGGGCTGGCGTTCTTGCAATATTCGGTCGGGTTGGGAACAAGCGCATACATGGCTACAGACGCTGCACTGTACAAACAGGAAAAGCCCCCCGCGAGTCTGCAGCGACACCTGTCAGCACACGGTGTCGCGACGTCGCGGTAAAAACGCACATCGACATTGTCATGAACGAAACCAAAAAGAACCGTGCCACCGTCCACCAAGGTCCATGTCGTGTCGTTGGATCTCCCATCGCGTGCACACCCATCACTCGCTCTTGGACGGGCCTTGGACTTGCGCTTGGACCTTTGCCTGCATCACGCTGAGCAAGTAGTTCATATTGTCCTGCTTCTTCTGCAGGGTGTCCGAGAGCGTGTCCAGGTTCGTCTGGATGAAATCCGCCTTTCCCTTGTAATACGCCGTCGCCTCTGCGCGGGTCTGGCACGGGTCAGGAGCAGGAGCGCGCCGTCTGTATGCGGTTACCTTTTTGACGTAGTAGCCCGTGCCGATGTCGACGACGACGTGCTCGAGGTCGCTCAGCTTGCCCGGGACGTAGAGCGAGTTGGTCAAGGGAACCAAGATCGTCGTGCCTGATCGCACACCATCTCGAACCACCGCCCGCCAGATGCACGCGCGAGACGGACCCACCGGAATTCTTGGGCTTGACCTCGGCCACGTTCTCGAGGCAAGACTTGAATCGCGCCTGGGCCTGCTTGAGCTGGGCAAAGGAGCTGGTCAGGTGGTTCAGTTCCTGCATGGGCGCGGTTCAGCCAGGGAGAACGAGGGAAAAGTCGGTGGTAGACCTCTTCGAGCTGCCTGCGGACGTCTGCGAGCTGTTGGAGGTCCAGATCGGCGACGTTGACCTGCTGGGGTTGAGACGACATGGAGGCGGAGGCGATTGGGCGTGACCACGTGACGCACTCCCTGCAGCGCCCCGTTGTGGCAGCGCACGAGCATCAAAGCGCGACTCGGTCGTGATGGGATGCGACTGCCATGATATCACCAGCACTGGCCCCTTGGGAGAATCGAGGGGATCGTTCGAGGAAGTGCACAGGCTAGAGTGTAGGAAAAGGAGCTAATTCGACGTATATAGACCGTGAGACGCGTGAAGCCACGGACATTGCCTCCACGACACTCACTGCAGGCTACCGCACGCTGCGTGCTGGCAACAGCAGCCCGCAGTCGTCAGAGGATCATGGACAACGTCGACCAGAGAGTGCGCGCCCCACAAGACATTGGTATGCTCTCCACACCCGCTTGCGCTCCCAGACCGACCCGTCGTTCCCTGCGCAGTGGCGATATTTCACGCTTCATTTCACCCGACCAAGGGCAACGTCGTCGATTGGTGCTTAAAGGCGAGCGACGGTAAGCCGTGCCGTCCTGGGCCGGATTCGCTCCTCACTGCCCCGCAGATCTCCAGTTGGACGGCGTCGAGTTTAGCACACTCCCCAGCGGGCTGCACCTGGTCGACCGGGACGTCGTGTGCGTCGTGCTCGCGTTCTCCGTCGCATATTCACCCAGATCACGCCCAGTTATTTCACAAAGGACAGTCACCCGGGCGTCTGTGTCTTTCGCCGTCGGCGCACCACGGAACATGGCCAACGTGGCTTCCGGCTGTCCTCCCTCGGCATTCTCCTCGTCCACTCGCCCCGGCCGAGACCGTGGCAACACGTCGGCGCCCTCAACACCCTCGTCGACGCCGTCTACGCGTCCCTGGAAAGCAGAGGCGTGCTCGAGCCCGTCGAGGCCGACTGGGCCCCCGCCCAGGCCTTTTTCGAGGAGCGCAAGGTCTGCAGGGCCGATCTCGGCGGTGCCGGGCAGTGGCACGGATGGAGCCACGAACTCGATCACGTGCGTCACCGTTCTCTGTCCCGTTACCCCGCTCACGCACCCCGTCCAGCCCGACATCGACTATTCCCCGTCGACCCCGACGCTCCATCTCCCGCATCTGTTGCGCATACTCGGCCCGTCCGTGCTCACTATGTACAAACACGTGCTCGGTCGACGGCGTATTCTCGTGTACACCCTGCCCCCGGTAGAGGCCGCCTGCATCCTCTGTCAGGTGGCTGCCGACATCTGCTTCGAAGCTCAGCTCGATCCATCGTTGCTCACCGCCGAGGGCACCGAAGACCCGTCGTCATGGACCCGCACACGACTCAGAGGTAAATCAAAAGAGGGCATCAAGGTCCTCGGAATGGTCACTCTCAGCGACCTCGACAAGATGCACCACGAAGGGAAAACAGGTCGCGGGTGGATCGCGTGCACGACGGACGCCATCTTTCTCGAAAAACCGTCCTATTACGACCTCGTTATCGACTTGACGACTTCCACGCCTTCACGAACGTCGAGACCGACTCTGTACTTGTCTAAGCCAATCCAACAGCCCACCGCCAAAGGCCCTACCCGCCGTCTTTCTCTTGTACGATTCACTTGGAGCGATGTAAAACTGGTCCGTCTCTCTCGCACCTTGCCGCCCTGCCTTTCTTTTGTTGATCCGTCATCTAGTGGAACGAATTAGACCGAATCCTACGACTAGAAGGCGGCGACAATTCAAACGATTGCTGCCAGCTCTCCTCCGAGGTCGGTTCGAAAGCAAAACCGTTGTCCACTTGGACAGACGCGTGGCAACTGTATGAAGACGTCTGCCTCGTCTGTGCTGGTCTCTGGGTCGGCTCCTGGAGGGGCAACTCCTCGGCATCCTACTCGACCGGAGACGGCTCGATTGCCGACTGGGGCAAGGTTCGGCTCGACGGAGACGACGACCTGAGCTTGGGCGGAGCGTATATGCGGAATCTCGGGATGGGCATCGAAGGGCGCCCGAGCGCAAGCGCGAGTCTGAACGTCAAGGGCATGCGACGATCGAGTGGCATGTCCCTGCCCGGCCTCGGATCCCCGTCCTCGCCTGCTGGAACCGTCCAGCGCCGCCAAGCGGCCTCTGTCTCCTCGAGTTCCGGTTTCGCGTCCTTGTCGATGCCACGGCTGAGCGAACCAGAGTCGACTGGGGACATGGACCACGCGCTGCACGAACGACGGGAGCGGCAGCTGCTGACAACGCTCGCGCTGCTGCAGACGTTTCACGCCAACACGTGTTTCCAGCTCTCGCGCCTGGCGAGCTTGATCCCACCACCATCTCACACGACGTCTGTCGACGGCGCGTCGTCCGACGCGGTGATCTACATCACGCCCAAGGACATCTTGTCGTTTGAGCTCGGGCCCCTCAGCTCGCTCGATGCGCGATACCTCGAGTGGCTCACGGACGAATACGGCGGTGGCGCGCGGTTCGTCGTCAAGAGGGGATGGAAGGATCTGTTTGGGGTGCTGTTCGGGCTCGGTTGAGGTGCCACAGAGGGCGGTGGGTCTAGGCGCGAGCCCGCGTCCTCTTTGTAAGCGTTTTTTTTTTTTTTGTATTCGCTGTAGTGATACGTACTTGATACCGCGCCACTATATCTTTTAATATTATAAGCTGCAGCGACGCGGGATGATCGTGTCCTGCATCATTGCCCCGACATCAATGTACCTCTCGACCGGCGCAACACCTCATAGCTGCTTCGTTCTCTCGTGGCTTAGAGTGCTCTCAGTCCACTGGTAGGCCGAGCTGCCTCTCATTGTTGCTGTTTACATTGAGGATTTTGTAGGCAGGTTCAACTATTGATCACGTCTCATGCACATGTTTGTGTAGTGAGAGGTTAGATGCCTCTGAGGTTCTTTCTAACAACCAGTTTTTAAAGTTCACACTTCTGACTCCTTGGGTCTGACCCCACCTCTGACCTAGGCCAACTCCACCTCTGACACATGCTGTTGGACTAAGCTGGTCTGAGTCAGAGCATTGTGTAGGTGTTGGTGATGACAAGTGTAGACCTTGAGAGCTTTGCAATGAGTCAACAGGTCAAGGTAATCCACTTGAATGACAGCCAGGTTTGTCCAAGGGTCCAATGAAGTTCAAATGAGGCCAGCCTAGGAGTTGGGCTCACTAGGTGGATCAATGAGGTCAAAGGAGGTGAAGCTATGTTCAAGGTAAGACTAGCTAAGAGATACAGGTACTTGATGATGGGATATGTACACAGACCAAGCCATGTTAGTACCATATTCAGGGAGAATAAACAAAAAGGGTAGCTGTGTGAGTCAGGATGAGTCACACAGAGTCAATGTGAATGAGTCAAGAGAAGTAGAGATTGGAATGAGTCATGATGAGTGAAATGAAACAGTGTCTGTGGAAGGCATAGTGTGATTGAGTGAAATGGTGAAGAAAAAGAGGCATGTAAAGACAAGAGGAAGAAAATGTAACAGTAGGACCACAAAATGGACTTACTGTAACAGTATCCAAAGGATTGGTATATGTACTTACTTCAATCATTCTCCAGGCAAGTCCCTGTTACCCTTTCCACTGACACTCCACTCATTACCCAACCCTATCACACACTTGGAGGTATACAACCTCTGTTGGAGTTGATATTGGAGGTGTAGAGTTGCAGTGGCTCAAAAAAGTGTCCCAATATTGTGTCATTTTGGAAAGATTAGATGATTGTGAAACATGAGGAAAGAATCAGGCTACATGCTGGGAGAATAGATGATAGTACTGGCTCTGGTATTCTAAAAATACTTTAGTCATGTGATTTGGTTGTCATGACATTGAGTTATGAATGTTACAAAATAACATGTCATTGGGACACTTTTTTGACCTTAGGTTAGTCTATGAGTTTTAATTCTACCATTGCTTTAAGTCTTCTAGGCATACTCTATCAGCTTTTGACACGCCTCAACCTCTATCTTACTCCATTCAACTGCAACCCTCTTTCAAAGCTCCAGAACTCCTTTTGCTTGTCTTTTATAGCTATTAAGACTTTTTTGAGGTATTGCCAGAGATATTCAATTGTTACAAACATAGAATAGTGGGCAGATTCCTCCCTTTTGATTATGTGCTTAATCTCTCCTCTCAGTATTACCAAGTTCCCAGATCAGACAGCCCCTGGCTGAACGATCACTCATACCTGGCCTTCTATCCTAATCCATAGCTGGATGAGTTGCCTTTGGTCTCCATGTTACCACTGATCACAGTTATGCTACTATACTTTCCCATGTTCTCTTTCTATCATGACACAACTTACACCTTCCTCTTTTGGCCCTGATTACACTTCCCCTGTCTAAGGATGCTTACTCCTCCATTCTGCATTCATTCATGGTTACACATCTTCCCATATTCATACTAGGTATCTCATATTAACTCTAAATCATGTACAGCTCTACCTAGGTATTTATATGCACCTTGTACTTGTATATTCTCCAGTTAGTTCTGTGCAATCTATGCATAGTTTCTACCTGTCCATGAGTTCTTGAGAGGATAGTGAGATCTCTCAGCTTCTACTAGTCTCACACTACTTGATGAGAGTGTGCTTGACAGTTAGGATCTGCATGTATGTGTAACATCAATAGGGTTTAGGTCTGGTGACTGTGCTGGCCAGTCAAGAACCTTAATCCCTTGAGACTTGATCCAATTCTGAGTGGTTTTAGAGGAGTGCTTGGGGTCATTATCTTGTTGAAAGATAATACTCTCTTTAGAAATTCCAGAATATTGCATGCTAGGAAGCAGGTTGTCCTTCAAAATGGACACATATTGCTCAGCATTCATTCTTTCCTCTACCTCAGCAAGTATCCTCACTCTATTCCAGCCCATATATTCCCAAACTATCAAGGAACCTCTTTCAACCTTCACTGTTCCTTGGATTTCCTTGTCTTATAGAGGTTCTGTTGTCTTCTTCCACACATACATCCTTCCATCTGATCTGATCCTATTAATTTTGGTCTTATCTGACAAAATAACTCTAGTCCAGTCCTCCACAGTCCAGTCTTGGTACTTCAAAACAAAGTCAAGTCTCCTTTTCCTATACTTAATAGACAAAAAAGGCTTTTGTTTTTGACTACAACTTTCAAGGATGCAGATCTAAGAACATTGCATGCAGTTTGAGAAGAGATAGGAGAGGACAGAGCAGGGCTTATGAGATGAGTGGCTTGAACAGCATTCAAAGCCTTTCCAGTAGTGACACTAGAGATCATCCTTCTTTTATCAATAGGAGAAAGCTTGGAAGGATGTCCTAGCTTGATATTCTCCTTTTTTGGAAGAGCCTCTTTGACAACCCTAGCTGTAGCAGGCTTTCCTAGACCAGTTTGGCATGCAATCTGACAAGTAGAGAAATCAGACTCTGAGAGAAAATGAATATTGGCTCTAATAGAGGCAGAAATGGACTTCATGGTATAATGAGGTTATTGGAGTAGATTATAGGATATTTATATTGTCTGGGATAATGTCATTTATATAACTACACAATGTGATAACATAGCAACAATCTATCACCATCAAATTCTGATGCTATATATAAAATAATAATGATAAATTCAGGGTCAAAAAGGTGTCTCAATGACATGTTATTTTGTAACATTTATAACTCAATGTCATGACAACCAAATCACATGACTAAAGTATTTTTAGAATGCCAAGAGCAAGTACTACCATCTACATGTAGCATGTTTCTTTCCTAGTGTTTCACAGTCATCTAATCTCTCTAGAATGACCCAACATTGGGACATTTTTTGAGCCACTATACATATAAAAACATTAACACTCACTTGAGAAACAATGTCCTTTAGTAGGACTAGAGTAGCCTAACTGCCTGTGCAATACTCATCTTATATACATATACTAAAATGCAAGTAGACAAATACTATATTGTAAACTCATCAATTACATAATAATACATTATATATGCAAAGTGCATATGTTATATCTATCAACTTTAGTCTAACAAGATAATTTGCAAAAAGCCAATATATATACATATATAGTGGCTTGAAAAACTGTCTGGATGTTTGCATGTTGTTTACTAAGTGTGATAATCTTTGATAATCATCACCCCTAACCCTATACTATAGGTATATGAAATAAAGTACTTACTCCTCACTCTCTATTGGTGCAAGGGTCAAGGGATTTGGATAAGAGTTGATGGAATGGCAGCCATTTTGGAATCATGACTCATCTAGACAGTTTTTTGACTTTATATAACAAAGGTGGAAATTGATCTATTCTGGCTGTTATTGTGTAAGAAGTGAGTCATATGATGGATAATATGTTCAATAGGATACAAATATATCAAAACACAACTTATTTCCCACAGCTATTATCATGAATTTGCTTATTATTGAGCAAATCAATCAAATCATTATTTTCTTGGACTTGAGTTTATTTGGTCATGAAATACCAGTTGCTAATAGTGCACATCATCCTAACATAAATATAATTGACTCAGAATGCTGTCTTGATAAGCTTAAACAAGATGGTGGTCATCCCTACCTCATAGCATCCACTAGTGTATGCTCTATGTTTTGATTTATTGAAATTGGAGGGGCTAGAAATGCTGTCCATGACACCAAAATATGCCAAGATGTCAGGTATGAGTCTATTTATTATCATACAATTCATTTTTAGTTGAGGAAAATCTCCATACAGCCTGTACCATGCACAAATTGTCTACAGTATATCTAGTGTTATAGAAGAAGATGCTTAGGTGTTGCTAGCAGCCATAAATCTGACTTTATCTGGTTACTTCTGATCTAACATGACAATAGTACTTGCCTGTAGTCCTTTACTATCTGGTCTTTGTGGTGGGAAACAATATCTGACCTCTCTTTTCAATAATACTACAGTGACCTCAAAAATCCTTTCCATGTTGGCCACCAATGCAGTGTATGAAGTGTACTGCCAGACAGTGTGGGAATTTCACTTAGCTTTGGTGGAGTTATAAATAGTACATACTCTTGGCTATAAGATTGCTCTCTAGATCATGTGATTTGATTCACAGGCTATAGAGACATAGTCAATTCAAAACAGTAATACCATGGAAAGGGTTTTTGAGCTTTTGAATGAAAAAGGGTGTTTGAACATTATCAGTACTTGGTATAGCCTCCTTTTACTTTAAGCACTGCCTGAACCCTTCTAGGCATACTTTCAATCAACTTCTGACACTCCTCAACTGATATCCTATCCCATTCCACTTGAACCCTTTCCCATAATTCATGAATTCCACTAGGGGGGTTTTCATGCTCTGCAAGCCTTCTCTTGAGACAACCCCAGAGATGTTCAATGGGGTTTAGGTCAGGAGATTGTGCAGGCCACACCATAGTATTAAATTCCTGTTCCTCTAGCCAATTCTTGACCAGCCTACAGGTGTGCTTGGGGTCATTGTCCTGCTGAAAAATGATATCAGAAGGATTGAAACCATAATACTCCAGGGTTTGTTGGAGTTCATCCTTCAAAATTTGAAGGTAAAGATCTCCATCTATCCTACCACCAATCTTGGCAGCATCACCAACTCCCTGCCAAGTCATACACCCCCACATCATGAGAGAACCTTCTCCAAACTTCAGGATTCCCTGCACTAGCCTATTGTTACAATCATAGATGAGTGCGCAGATTTTCCTAATCTTTCTCCAGTTGATCTTCCTCTTACTTCGGATTGTTCCTTGCTTGCAGAGTTGGACAGCCTCTGGCTCGATGACTCACCTATACCTGGCTTTCTATTCCACTCCGCAGCCAGATAGGTTTCCTTCGGTTTCCACATTACCGCTGATCGCAGTTGCGCCACTGTACTTTCCCACATTCTTCTTTGGGTGCGACGCGACTTACACCTTCTGTATTTGGCCACGATTACACTTCCCCTATCTCACAGACGCTTACTCCTCCGATTGCATTCGTCTGCAGTTGCGTGTCTCCTCCCCATTCACACTAGGTATCTCACGTCTACCCTAGATCGTGTACAGCTATGCCTAGGTATTTATACACGCCCTGTACTAGTAGTTTCTCCAGTTAGTTCTACGCAATACATGCGTAGTCTCTACCTGTCTACAAGTCCTCGCGAGGATAGTGAGATCCCTTTCCCTCCAATAGTCTTGCACCACTTGTTGAGTGTGCGCTCGACAGTTAGGTTCTACGCGTTTGCGTAACAAAAGAACTAACTCGTCCCTCCGCCCCTGCTATCTAGCAGTAGGGCGAGAACCATCCACCATGGCATTTCAAGCACTACCCGAATCTTCAGACGAAGAACACATTCTGCCGGAGGAAGAAGAAATCTCCCACTCTGAGATAGAACAGTGGCAAGCACCTTCACCTCCCCCTGCCCGACGACGTGTATCTGGTAGACCCCCAGCTAATCCATTGTTCGGACAACGACGTAGACGACCCTCCGTCACCCCAGACTCCATACAAGCCTCCCCGGGACGCCTCGCACCTCCAGTGCTTACCCAGGAAGAATCTTACGAGGACGTCTTCACCACTACTCCAGTCCAAGACACCCCTCTCAGAATCACCATCACTCTTGACCCAGACGTACCCATGCCTTCCACTTCCGCCTGACCAGTAACTCCTGAACCTTTCGAGAAGGAACACAAAAAGGCAGAAAGACGAGCTGGCTTACCTGCAGACTTCTCCAGGAATGAGTCTAACGCTACCAGATGGCTCCTATCTATGGAAGCCTACTCCCTTATGAACGAGCACATCTATAATGACGATGCCTCCAAAATCCTCACTGCCCTCAATAAAATGAGTAAAGGACGAGGAGCGGTCTTCACTGAGTCTTGGTACCTCAAGACACCCACAGCCACCTGGAGCACTTTCGCTAATGCTTTCAAAGCCGCCTTTGTCCCTGCTGGAGAAAAGGAGAGAGCTCGCAACGATTTATATGAACTGTGACAACACGACTTCCCTGAACTGACCGAGGAAAAGATACCAACGCATGCGAAGAGAGGAAACTTCGATGCCTATGCTGCCACCTTTAGGTTAAAAGTTGGCAAGAGCGGTCTTACTGAAGACCATCATGACATTCTGATCAATGTCTTATGGAGAGGGGTAGACCACAAGCTGGCCGAAATGATGACCACGCTTAACCCTCAACCAGCAACTTGGGAAAGTTGGTTGGAAGCCGCGCAAAGGTTTAACGAGAACCTGTTGTGCCTTAGAAAGATCTGGGACCCAAAGAGATTCCTGCCTCTTCCCTACAGAGGAGGATCTAGCCAAGCGGCAAGGGACCCCAATGCCATGGAGATCGACGCAATTTGCCTCACTCCAGTGGAACGAGCTGAGCATATGAAGAACAACAAATGCTTTGTATGCCACAGAGTAGGATGTTGATCCACCAATCACCGAGGAGGATCCAGGACCACTCCCCCTCGTCGCTTCCCCCCAAAACAACGAGTCAATGTAGTGGAATCCTCCACGGATGCCTTAGGAGAGTTCATTCAGAACACGGATCTCCCTCGGGATGAATTACTTCACATCTTGAAACTTTGCGCTCCTGATCCCGCGGAACAAGTCTGTGCAATCCACGTTACCAAACCATCGGGTTTTTAGGAGGGAGGGAAGTAGCAATGTCTTCTCCTCCCCACGTCATCGCTCCAGTATTTGTATCAGGTACTGACTCTAGAGCAATCAAACTCCCCATTTACCTCTATGAAGTTGGAGCGACCCAAAACATTGCAACCACCACTTTGGTAGACAGTGGTGCTACTGGATGCTTCATCAATAAGCATCTTGTAAAAGTCCATGGATGGACAATGACGTGCCTGAAAACTCCTATTCAGGCTCATAATGTAGACGGGACAGATAACCAAAATGGAATGATCCATCATTACATCACTCTCACGTTAAGGATTGGCGATCTAACTGAAGATCAACGATTCTTCGTCATCGATTGCAGACATGAAGGGGTGATCCTCGGAATCAATTGGTTACGAGAACGAAATCCCCAGATTGACTGGTCTACAGGAACGCTCTCCCTTCCAGACAAAACCTTCATTCCTCTGGCTGAAGACCACGTCTCCCAACGATATCTCATTCGCTATCTGGACCTGGACCCAGAAGAACGGAACGAGGAAAACTTTCAGCGGGCCCTACTCCAACGAATAGGAAGATTGACTCTATCTACCGAACTCGCTCAACAACAACAGAAGGAAGAACGACCACTTCCTCTGGAGTATAAAACCTTCCAAGATATATTTGATGAACCCATTGCAGGAGAGCTACCCCCACACCGGCCATATGATCACGTGATCGACCTCACCCCATCCTTCGTTCCACGAGTAGCAAAAGCTTATCCACTCAACCCGAAAGAGTTAGAAGCTTGTAGGGCATTCATTGACGAACATCTAAAGTCTGGTAAGATCAAACCATCTAAATCTCCCCAAGCTTCGCCCTTCTTCTTCGTACAAAAGAAGGACGGAGGTCTACAACCTTGCCAGGACTATCAATATCTCAACGAGCACACTGTCAAGAATGCCTACCCCCTTCCTCTCATCTCCGAGCTCATAGACAAACTTTGGGGATCCTCTATCTTCACAAAAATGGATATACGATGGGAGTATAACAACATTCGCATCAAACCCTTGGATACCTGGAAGGCAGCCTTTATCACTCCCTTCAGGTTATTTGAACCGCTAGTCATGTTCTTTGGCATGTGCAACTCACCACCCATGTTTCAAGCCCTTATGGATGACGTTTTTCGTGATATGGTAACAGAAGGATGGCTGATCATCTACATGGACGATCTGATCATCCATTCTGATAATCCCAAGGAACACCACCACCACACCCTACGAGTACTCCAACGGATGCGAGAAAACCATCTGTTTCTGAAGCTTTCAAAATGCTTCTTCAACGTATCGGAAGTGGAATATTTAGGAATGATCGTACGACCAGGCCGGATCGGACTCGATCCCGCCAAATTATCCGCTATCAGAGATTGGGAACCACCTAAATCTGTCAAAGCAGTCCGATCGTTCATTGGTTTCTGTAATTTCTACAGAAAGTTTATTCCCAATTTTTCAGCCATCTGCCGACCTCTGCACGACTTGACGAAGAAGGGAGTTTTTTGGACTTGGTCGGATCAATGCCAAGATGCCTTTGTAGCCCTCCGTGATGCTTTTCTCAAACAACCTGTCTTGCGCATGCCCAATCCCACGGAACCCTTCTGGGTCATGACCGATGCCTCCCTTGTCGCATCAGGAGCTATCCTCATGCAGAAGGATACCAACGGAGATCTCCACCCTTGTTCCTACTTTTCCAAAACTTTCGCCCCTGAAGAATGAAACTACGACATCTATGACAGGGAACTCCTCACTGTCATCAGGGCCTTGGAGGAATGGCGTCAATACCTGACTGGAACCCTACACCACGTCACCATCATCACCGATCACAAGAACTTGGCGTACTTCAAACAACCACATAAACTCTCTCATCGCCAGGCCAGATGGATGCTATTCCTCCAGGATTTCGACCTGTCTTTCCAACACACCCCGGGTACCGCAATGGGCCCCACGGATGCACTCTCCCGCCTCCCTGATGTGGATGTTACGGAGGACAACCAGGATGTTACCCTCCTATCTACTACACATTTCGTTCAGGCTTTAGATACTACTCTAGTAGAGCAGATTTCCACTTCTACCCTGACCGACCCCCTCGTTGTCGATGCCTTGGCCGCATTGGAACAGGATCGCTCTCTATTACCACACGCCTCCTGAGCGGATTGGCGATACACCGCTGGATTGTTATACTTCCGCAATCGCCTCTACGTCCCGGAGTCCGCCCACACTTCTCTTATACAATCTTTGCACGAGTCCGCCATGGGAGGACACGGCGGTTTCTTTCGCATGCTTCACCTTGCCCAGTGGGACTATTGGTGGCCGGGGATGTCCACCTTCATTCGTAAATTTGTAGCTAGCTGCTCCGTCTGCCAGGCCAATAGGGTGATCACCCACCCGACCACACCACCCCTGTCCCCGATCCCTTCTGTTGCCACCCATCCATTTCAGCAAATCTCCATGGATTTGATCTCTGCTCTGCCCCTATCCTCTGGTTTTGACTCTGTACTGGTTGTGGTCGACCATGGGCTTACGAAGGGGGTAATTTTCCTCCCTTGTCATTCTACGATCGATGCAGCAGGCGTAGCCTCCCTATTTTTCAAACACATCTTCCCCCGATTCGGCTTGCATGATCGTTGTATATCTGATCGAGGACCACAGTTTACCTCAGCCTTCACCCGAGAACTATCTCGGCTGCTCCAATACGACCTTGCCCTATCTACCGCTTACCACCCACAAACTGACGGTGAAACCGAACGGGTCAACCAGGAACTAGAGACCTACCTATGGATCTTTTGCCAAGGTGATCCTCACACCTGGGCCGACCTTCTCCCCATAGCGGAATTCACACACAACTCCGCAGTCCACTCCATGACCAAGCAAACCCCTTTCTCACTAATGATGGGTTACAAACCACGGGCCTATCCCACCATTGGACAAACATTCCTCCCTGCCCTGGAGGAACGGCTGACCATCCTCAACAAAGCCCGAGATGAAGCGCAGCAGGCGCATCAGGTGGCACAACAGGCAATGACAGAAAGGGTCCGATCTTCTTACAAACCATGGAAAGTCAGAGACAAGGTGTGGCTGGACAACCACAACCTGAAGCTTCATTACACTTCACGAAAACTAGCTCCTCGACAAGAAGGTCCCTTCAAAATCGTCCAAGTAATCTCTCCAGTCGCTTACAAACTTAAGCTCCCCTCCACATGGCGGATACATCCGGTGTTCCACGCCAACTTGTTACAACTGTATAAGGAAACACAGGAACACGGACCCAATTACCCGAACCCCCCGCCTGAGCATCTAGATGGAGAAGAACTATACGAGGTAGATCAAATTCTTGCTCATCGAGGAACCATAGTACGAAGGCAGTACTTGATCTGATGGAAGGGTTACTCATCCGCTGAGAATACCTGGGAACCTGAACGCAATCTAACAGGTTCCCACGAACTCCTTTGAGCTTATAAGGCTGCGCGGCCCAAAGAATTCCCCTCAGTAGGATGAAGAAGACAGAGAACGTAGCACGACCCCACCAACTACTTAAAGTACCATGTTCTCGATTTCCCCTTCGCTGTTCACCTTTCTTCTTATTTTCTTTGTTTGTTTCTTTTGCCCCTTTTTGTTGATTCTTCTTTGCCTCTGGGACGCTCACCGCTGCCTCCTCACACTTCAGACTGGAGTCCGCTACGCTCTTACCCCGGCCCAAGTCGTTTATCGCCAATGCCAGACTCCTCTTGACGAGGATACCCCCGGTCAGGATCAACCCATCCAACCTTTACTAGAGATCGACCGAGCGCGAGCTTGGTGTCTCTCAGTAGAGTTCCCCAATCTTGACTACAACAGTTACGGGTGGGGCGTCGCACGAGGAGACCCGTGGTGACTCCCCTTTTAATTGTTTAAATATTCACCCCTTTTGGCAATTCATCGATTCTGTTTTGACCGATCTTCCCGTGTACCAACCCATCGGACAACACCTGCACGACGCTGTCATCCCTATGCACCCACCTTCTCGTCCCTTGGATATCGGAGATATCCCACCACTATGTCTTAATCGTCTCCCTCGCGCTACTCTGGTTAACCTGGTGCTTGACTTATTTAGAGATCCTGCTTGTGCTTTCGCACTAGAAGATACGGAGATCTTCCGTGGCTCAGTCTACCTCCCTATCATAGTCCGCCTCGCAGATTTTTACTTCATCACCCAACGAGCCGTCATCAATTTACTCCCCAATGTCACCTGGACCACGGACAGCAGTCACAGGATCACCCTCAAGGTCGCCCTCTTTTTGCTCGCATCGGCAAGAGAGACAATCAGGGACTTCGCCCTATTATCGGGATTCCCTAGGGCGATTCGCCAACTCCCGAGAGAACTCATTCTCCCTCATCTGCGACTCCATCTCTCACTCCTCTCTCTCGATGAGCGACAATTCTACTACTTCCCGGACATCCCCTCACTCTCCCCAGAATGGACTCCTGTGGGCGACACCGATCACGAACTGTTACGATTCCTTTTTCTTACATTTCATTCTCCCTTGCACCTTCACCTGATCACATTGCGCATCACATGGACGCCATTTCTGTTGAGTCATCATGTCTTACACATGAGACTTCCCTTCCATTCCATGGCCTTCTTTTCTTCTCCTCAACTTGTTTCACCTTACTTCTTTTCTCATTGACTCAGCTTGATTATCCATGCTTCGTCATCCTTTTCTCATTGACTCATCATCTATGACTCCTTATCTCAGATAGCTTATCCGCACCGCTTGGTCCGTGCGCACTTCATCCATGTATATAAACCCGAGTACTTAGGCCTGTATTCCCTAAGCTAGTCTTACTCAATCTAGCCTCTTTACCTCGGACCCCTCAATCCACCAAGCGAGCCTAGCTCCTTGGCCGGCTCTTGAACCCTAGAACCTGCCTAGCGACTGCTGTCCTAGTGTGGCCTTTACCTCGACCTGCTAAAAGCAACTATCGTCCTTGCGGTTTACCTCGTACCCACTGAACCCACTGACTAGACTTTGAGTCTACGTTTGACGCTACCCGCGCCGAACGTAACACGAACCAGAACTTTCCACAGGACATTCGCCACGGCCAACCAGCCAGAGGATACCTACCCCTGTGCACAACTTCACCCCCATCCGTCCGGACACTCCAAGACCTGACCCCACGACCCCGCCAAGACCCAGACAACTGATACCAGTCCCTCCTCCCCGACCCAAATCTATTAGAACTCTCTCCAGAGGACATAAACCTAGTGCGCGCATGGTTTTACCTAGCACTAGAAGCGATTCGGACCCGATCAAACAGTCCACAGCAGTATTGGATAGACCAGATGTTGGCGTTGAGCGGCAGGATTCCTCCAATAGCCCTTCCCCCATTAGTTCTCCAACATCTAGAAGGTGGAGATCAGTATGCTTCATATGCGGGTCCTCGAATCATCATTGACCCACATGTCAATCTTACAAATGCCCTTACTGCCACATTTCCGCTCCTGGGCATCCCCAGTACGCTTGTCCTCAACGCCTTTGCCCCACTTGCGGAAAGGCTGGACACTCCACGCCTTTCTGCCCACATGCATCAGGGGATGAATTTCTTGCCAGCGACGACGCCGGTGAGGGCTCACACACCAGTAGGAATATCTTCTGAGTCGGTGCCTCCGATCTACGATGGGAGTATTGTTACAATCATAGATGAGCGCGCAGATTTTCCTAATCTTTCTCCGGTTGATCTTCCTCTTACTTCGGATTGTTCCTTGCTCGCAGAGTTGGACAGCCTCTGGCTCGATGACTCATCTATACCCGGCTTTCTATTCCACTCCACAGCCAGATAGGTTTCCTTCGGTTTCCACATTACCGCTGATCGCAGTTGTGCCACTGTACTTTCCCACATTCTTCTTTGGGCGCGACGTGACTTACACCTTCTGTATTTGGCCACAATTACACTTCCCCTATCTCACAGACGTTTACTCCTCCGATTGCATTCGTCTGTGGTTGCGTGTCCCCTCCCCATTCACACTAGGTATCTCATGTCTACCCTAGATCATGTACAGCTATGCCTAGGTATTTATACACGCCCTGTACTAGTAGTTTCTCCAGTTAGTTCTGCGCAATACACACGTATGTTACAATCATAGATGAGCGCACAGATTTTCCTAATCTTTCCCCGGTTGATCTTCCTCTCACTTCGGATTGTTCTTTGATTGAAGAGTTGGACAGCCTCTGGCTTGATGACTCGCCTATGCCCGGCTTTCTATTCCACTCCACAGCTGGATAGGTTTCCTTCAGTTTCCATGTTACCGCTGATTGCAGTTGCGCCACTGTACTTTCCTACATTCTTCTTTGGGCGCGACGCGACTTACACCTTCCGTATTTAGCCACGATTACACTTCCCCTATCTCACGGACGCTTACTCCTCCGATCGCATTCGTCTGCAGTTGCGTGTCCCTTCCCCATTCACACTAGGCATCTCACGTCTGTTACGCTTGGCACGGGTAGCGTCGAGCGTAGACTCAGAAGCCTGGTTGTTGGTTCAATGATTCGAGGGGAAACCGCAAGGATGAGAGTTGCTTAGCGGGTCTAGGTGATCTTCCTAGGAGCGGCGCTCGCTAGGTGGGCAAGGAGGTCCGAGGTAATGAGGCTAGAATTGAGTAAGACTAGCTTAGGGAATACAGGCCTAAGTACTCGGGTTATAT
>JBBPLS010000316.1:0-25901 GCA_038089895.1 Boletellus ananas | reverse complement strand
GGATTCTAATCGATGGGATACCGATCACAGAATACAAGATGGACACGCTGCGGCAGGGAATTGCAATGCTGACACAGGAGCACCAGCTGTTTCCACTCTCTGTCCGAGAGAACATCCAGCTCGGTGCATCCGAAGCAGAGGCGATGGAGGATGAGGAGAGGATTAGGATGTCGATGTCGGCTGCAGGGGCACAAGGGATGGTGAAGCGGTTTCTGAGCGGGTATGACACGGTTTTGGAGCCCGTGATGAGGGCGTACATCAGTTATGGGGCGCATGGGGACAGCGAGCTGGAAGCGATGCAGAAGCAGACGGAGAAACCTACGAGCATTTCCGGTGAGGAAGGCCCTACTTGTTTATCTGGCCTGTTTAACCTTTTTGTCTCCAGGAGGAGAGAAACAGAAGCTCGTTGCGTGCGTTTATTTTTGCCCACTGTATGGTTTTGCTCTTACCGTTCCGCCTCTCCTAGCGCCCGAACGTTTATGCGTCTCTTTACTTCTCCTGTGAAGCTCGTCACCGTGGACGAACCCAGCTCGGCTCTCGATCCCGAAGCAGAATACCGACTGTTTACGAACCTCCGGCAGGAACGAAATGGTCGGACGATGATCTTTGTGACGCATCGTTTTGGACACCTGACGAAACACGCCGACCTGATCATGTGAGCGTTTACTTTCCAATGTACACGATAGCGTTTCTGAACACATGTATAGCTGCATGAAAGAGGGTACTGTCGTCGAGACGGGCACACACAGCGATCTGTTGTCCCACGAGGGTGAATATGCGCGTTTGTACAACGTCCAGGCGCAGGCGTTCGCGACGGTGGTGTAAGGAAAACAGAAGGACATGTGGTTCTTGCTTATGTTCGGATGGGGGGCCCGCGAGGGGGTGTACGCATAAAACATTTGCTAGTTGTTGTGAGCGCCAAGTGTAGCGCTCGCTCGCCGGTGCAACCTTGCATGTTTCGTCTGTCCTGTCTTTCGGACATGAGCCTCTCGGGCTATCCTGTCAAGGACAACATCGCCGATGTCGCTGCAACGATCACAGCGTGAGCACGGGAAGATGCGATAAAGGACCTTGGGAAAGAGAGCGGGCGGTCGGCAGGGCATGGCATGGCCATCGAGCGTTGACGAGGTCTCTAGACTTGCACCGAGAAAAGCGGAGTGGAAGAGGCGATAGGGAGCAGCGGCATGAATGCACAATCCAACATTGAACACCGGGCACGAACCAATAAGATTCGTTAAGTAAGTAATATATAATATTTATCCCGAACATTGCCGTCTTCGTTGGTTAAATTTTGTTTACGCAAAGGTCATTTAGCGTGGTAAGTACTTATCTATTCTTGCCCGAGGTTCGTCCGAGGCGCGGACACACGCTCGAGCACGAGCCCTCGGACCGGGCGTTTTGCCGCGATTTCTCACCCCACTCGGCGTGCCTTTTCGCAGCGTACAGACACACGACCAGGGTATTGGACATCACAGCAAGCGTTAACACGGACGCTGGACCACAGCGACAGTTATAATGACTGGGTCGTCGCAGCGAAATACCCACCACCAGGCGATCGAATCGCGGCGGCCACGGAGAAGTCCATTTGAATCTGGGACGGCAACAATGGCGAGCTCGACATCACCGTGGGGGCGAAACCGCGCTTCGGCAGCCATTTTTTTCGTCGCGTCCAGCGACAAGATAAAGTGGATTGGCACAACCGCTGGGTCACATTTCGTGCCTCGTTATACCGCAATGCGGGAGGATCACTCTACTTTGGAGCGGACGGCCTTACGTTCTGGGGGGGACCTCGGCGCGGTCTCAATTCCATGTGCCTGGACACGACATTACAGTCACTACTAGCAATTTTATTGCACTCTCCTGAGACAAACTGCTCGTGAGTGCTAACAGAGACGGGAGGATCACCATCACAGTGAGTCCTGTGGCCTTTTGGTTGGAAGACAGCCTGAGACAACATGGCCTCCACATTGTATCCCTTTAACTGTTTTTCCACGCAGGACAAAATGTCATTTCCTGTACACCTCACACTCCATGGCGACAGTATCAAGTCGACGGGCGGTCATGCCGCCAACACAGCCTCTAGGAAGTGATGTGTGGCGACAGCCTGGACCTGTCGACGAGCCAGATTGGCGTCATTGACGGCGTTGCGGCCCGGACTGTCCTATTTCCGAACCAGGTAATTTAAGCCAGCTGTGGGAGCACAAAAGACATGTGTGCACCAAATTCTGTCGTCCAGTTCACCAATGGCGCACAACCATTTCGGCCGCGACAGTCGAAATGGCGATGCAACACAACAAACCGGGCAGAAATGGGTTTATGACTTTCAGGCCGCAGCGCCACACTGCGCTCACGGGTTGCTGTGTGAGGTACGTAGCGGGGAAAAGACGTCGGTACCCGTATAAATACACTGACTGATCTCAGGGCCTGCAAACCCACCGTTCTCACCGCTCGCGATGTCGCGCTGGACAC
Organism: Boletellus ananas; assembly: GCA_038089895.1. Taxonomy (NCBI): domain Eukaryota; kingdom Fungi; phylum Basidiomycota; class Agaricomycetes; order Boletales; family Boletaceae; genus Boletellus; species Boletellus ananas. The sequence goes on along the minus strand of JBBPLS010000316.1, from coordinate 23,432 downwards.
CCGTTTCCCCACCCGACGCTGACAAGCCCTCGAATGCTTCAGGCAATGGAACACGATCCTACAAGGAACTCAAGCTCGGCGTATGGCGTGTCCTCGTCGCGAAAGACCCGTCCTTCTCCCCGACCAGCTTTAATTGGGAGAATCACTTCACAAAGCTAGTGTTGTTGCGTCGTGCCTTTTGCGACGTGTACGCCATCAGCCCTCGTTTGTTCGTCTTTTCCATTTTAGTGCATGCCTGGAACGCCGTCGAGAATCCACTCTCGCTCTATTTTTCCAATAGACTGTTCTTCTTTGTGAGTACACATCTGTTCAGCTCCGTAATGGGATAAACTGGTGTCCAGATCGGGAAGCGAATTTCAGGAGACTTGCCTCATGACCGGGCACCCATTGGACTTTACATCGCAGTGATCTCCAGAATCGGTTGTTCTGCGTTGAGCGCATATGTCCACCAGGCAGCGTGAGCTCGAGTGTGTTTATAAGTGTGAAATCACTCAAAACACGGTATTTCTTTTGGTAGACAACGGATCAAGACCGCGTATACGTCGCGTATCAAGTACGAATTCCAAGCGCGTATCTTCTCCGGTGAGACAGGGATGATACTGGTTTTGAATGTACTGACGTAGATCTGACGAACTCTTAGCCAAGTTGGCATGCGATTTGCAAACAGCCCAGGGTGGGTGGCTGTTCCACCATTCGGTGTTGATCTGGTTTGACATTTGCATAGAGCAACGCGTCTCGAGCACTGACATCGAGGATATATATGGCTGTTTGGAGCGAGGAATCGAGATCGTGAACGCGGTGATATCCATTCTGTTGCACCTCCGTCTCATCCTATATGTCATCGGGAATGGGCTCGATGACGCATTCTTTACTATTTGCCTCTTGCCTCTCTTGATTAAAATGTTTGCGCCAGGCGACCTTTGGGGGAAAGGTGCGATAGCTGATGTGGGTTGGATTCTCTCCACTGATTCTTTGGTCTGTTGCGATATTAGCCTACATTGTCAGCGTGGCGAACAAGTTTTTCACTCGCAAATCATCGTTGGAGAGAATCGCTGAGGCCGATTTGTGGCAGGAAGTCATGGCAGGAGGCATGAACAATCACCTCATCAATGGTAGTCATCTAGCCTCAGCCACCCACCCGCTCAGCTGACGGGGACCAATCAGAGTACCGCAAAGCGAAACATGGCCTCGGAGACACACCCGACACTGAACCGGAGACACTATACGATCAGGAGCACCAAGTATTATCGGATATCCTCGGTAGGCTCCGTTCGGATGGTCCGACAGTGAGTCACACACCCAGAGCCACCTTCTGTTCGAGACTGACAGCCAGTGAGATCTACTTTGCGTTACTGGCACTTTTCAATCCTTCCAAGCTGTCCGTCGTCGAGTTTGCTGTCCTCAACGAAACGTCGACGTCCTTGCGCTACGCGCTCTCCTCTATCCAATTTTCAGTCGGACTTTGGCCAAACCAGTTTACACGACTGATGAATGTGTATACCGCGTTGGATGAGAAGGGACAAATGAAGGACGGCGAGACTGCGTTCCCACGTCCGGGGTACGAGGGGAGTGTGGGTATGAACATCGAGGTGCAGTACGTCACTCGCATACTCCTTTTTCGGAGGGGGGACTCACAGTCATTCTATGCGTGCGCGTTACAGGGACGTCTCGTTTTTGTACCCGAACGCAAAGTCTGATCATGCAGCTCTCACCGGGGTTTCGTTCACGATCCGGCCTGGCCAGCTGGTCGTCATCGTCGGCGCTAATGGCAGCGGGAAATCGACGATCATCAAGTTGCTCAGCCGGTTTTATGACGTGACCTCGGGCAGGATTCTAATCGATGGGATACCGATCACAGAATACAAGATGGACACGCTGCGGCAGGGAATTGCAATGCTGACACAGGAGCACCAGCTGTTTCCACTCTCTGTCCGAGAGAACATCCAGCTCGGTGCGTTTGAGGCGGAGGCGACGGAGGATGAGGAGAGGATTAGGATGTCGATGTCGGCTGCAGGGGCACAAGGGATGGTGAAGCGGTTTCTGAGCGGGTACGACACGGTTTTGGAGCCCGTGATGAGGGCGTACATCAGTTATGGGGCGCATGGGGACAGCGAGCTGGAAGCGATGCAGAAGAAGATGGAAAAATCTACGAGCATTTCAGGTGAGGAAGCATTAGTTACCCGCCTGGCATGTCGAGCCTTTTATTCCCAGGGGGAGAGAAGCAGAAGCTGGTTGCGTACGTCTACCCCTGCGAGTTTGATGAGGTTCTCACCAGTGCTCCACATGTTCTAGTGCTCGAATGTTCATGCGTCTGTTCACTTCTCCTATGAAGCTCGTCACCGTGGACGAACCCAGCTCAGCTCTTGATCCGGAAGCGGAATACCGATTGTTTACGAACCTCCGGCAGGAACGAAATGGTCGGACGATGATCTTTGTGACCCACCGGTTTGGGCACCTGACGAAACATGCCGACCTAATCGTGTGAGTCAATCTTCCCTTCACGGTGTGCACGACGGGGTTTCTGAATATACGTATAGTTGCATGAAAGAGGGTACTGTGGTAGAGACGGGCACGCACAGTGATTTGTTGTCCCGCGGAGGCGAGTATGCGCATTTGTACAATGTCCAGGCGCAGGCGTTCGCGACGACAGCATGAGGGAATCAGGAAATATAACCCTTCTGCTAGGGTAAAGGACCCATGGGGGGGCGTCCCCACAAAATGTCGTGCACTGGCTGTTGGCGTGAGCACCGATGGGGTGCGGTGCGCACGACGAGCGTAGCGGTAACTCGCCAGTGCAACCTCGCATATTTCGTCTACCCTGTCTTCTGGATATAAGCCTCTCAGGCAATCCTGTGTGTCGTGACAATACCGCCAGTGTTGTTGCAATGTCGGGATGAACACCGAAGATTTGATCAAGGACCTTGGGAAAGAGATTGGGTGGTCGACGAGGAACGCTGGCGATTTCTGGGGGATGCATGCCATGATGCGCGCAGGTCCGGGAGATGATAGAGCGCAGCCTCATGAATGTGTAGTCCAACGTTGTGCACCACGGCGAGCGCGAACGAATAGGATTATTTGTGGCGAACATTGCTGTTTTCGTGGGCTGAATTTGGTTCCGAGAGCGGCCCGTTCTCGGGCCGGTCTTGAAGGATGACCAATGGGCCAGGAGAATTCACACCGATACTTCAGGGCTGCGCTCTCACTGCTGCTCTCAAGATACATCCTTTCAACCATCGATAAGGCGTAGAAAATAGCATATAATGCCCACCGTGAAGCCACCTGCCAAGGTACTCGTATCGGGTGCAACAGGGTACATTGCCGCGTGGGTCGCACGGAGCCTGCTCGAGAGGGGTTACGCTGTGCGGGGTACGGCCAGGTCTGCGTCCAAGGGAGATTTTCTCAAGCAGTCGTTTTCTTCGCATGGCGATCGATTCGAGGTTGTCGTCGTAGAAGATATCGCGCAGGTAAGGTCGTGGGCCTAGCAACACTAGTGACTCGTGTATGCTAGTGCTAGAATGCTTGTCAGCCTCACCTTTTTTTGGTTCAGGATGGCGCGTTTGACGAGGCGGTCAAGGGCGTGGATGCGATAGCGCACACAGCATCGCCTTTCCATCTCAATGCAGCCGACCCCGACGGTCAGTCGAGGCCACCTCCGTACGAAGAGGGAGGTTGTGCTGCTGATTCATTTTTCAGAACTGATCAAGCCTGCGGTCAATGGTACGGTTGGAATGCTCAAGAGCGTCTTCAAAGACGGGTACGTTCGGTCTGTCATCGTTCCGCCTCACTAAGGTGTCCTTTTCTCGATGAAAACAGATCCAGCAAGGTCAAACGCATTGTGATCACGTCCTCTTGCGGGGCCATTATACGCGATGATACAAACCCTGTAATCTTTACTGAAGCGGACTGGAACGACCAGAGTCTCGATATTCTCAAGAAATATGCGGATGAAGGCCGCAGGAACGAGGCACCCAACTTGACGAAGTACCGAGCGTCCAAGACACTTGCCGAAAGAGGTACCTGATGTGTCTTTGATCGAACGGCTGTTTAATTAATTAACGACCCAGCTGCTTGGGAATTTGTAAGCGACCCAGAAAACAAATCTCGCATCAACTGGGATCTAGTAGCGCTCAACCCGCCCTTCGTAAGTTGGAAGTGCTGAGACGACTATATCCCATATGTCGTGAAGACTGATTACTAGCACTGACATTTTGGTCACCAGGTGTTTGGGGTAAATGCTTCAAATGTACGGTTTAGAAAATACCTAACCCAGTTGCTTTGCCACGATAGCCGTCCATCCACGAAATTCCAACACCTGCTTCTCTTAATACTTCTGCAGCAATGTTCCGCAACTACGTTACGGACGCCGACAAGGCCAATGCGGCAGGAAACGAATTCCTTGCCAACACAGGTAGTGAATGGGTCGACGTACGTGACGTTGCAGAAGCGCATGCGCTCGCTCTAGAAAAAGACGCCGCAAGCGGCGAGCGCATTATCATTAGCGCTGGTGAGTCTCACTTGTCGGTCCGTTTCGTATCGATGTTGGCCGACAAGCAACCTGTCTCTATCGCACGAATATAGGATCCTGGAAATGGCAAGACTTTAGTGAGTACAAAAAGTCTTTGGAAAGAGGGTGCTTCACGTCTTGGAATGGATGTCTTGCTGACCTTACTTTCTTTCCTCACCGTGTTCAGTCGATGCTGCCAATGACCTGCGCCCGCCACTCAAGCTCTCGACCGTTCTGCCTGTTGGTGTCCGAGGCGCAGGCAAGACTGCAAAGCACCTTGTCATCTTCGATGTCGCCAAGGCGGATCGCATTCTTGGATTGAAATACCGAACGATCACGGAAACGACGAGGGATGCGCTGGCCGATTATGAGGCCCGCGGGTGGTAACAAAGAGGACCATACGCTCAAGATGTCGGTCTTGTATATCGGGGAACGGCAACACCGCGGGGGGAGGAACACGTGATGTCCCCATGTTATAGTCCTTGTATTCCTGTCGAGAGGATGAACTGTAAATTGAATATTTGAAACACGTACGTGCCGATCTCAGTGCTTCCGAGGTTGGAGACATTAATCACAGCACCCGAGGCGCAGAAGAGGGATGATCGAGATATGGAAAAAGGAGCATACGACCCTGTACAGTTTCTTACGTGCCCCTGAGAGCTCCGCAGAGCCTAAAAAGGCTCAGGAAAACGGGCAGAACCCTCTTTCATGCAATTATATATACTCCCACGGTAAGGCACCACGTGCACATCGGGGGCAAGGAATGGCGGACGGAACTCACATGATCTAGTCGGCATGTCTCTTCAGATGTTCAAACCGACGGGCCACAAAGATCATCGTCCGACCATTTCGTTCCTGCCGGGGGTTGGTAAACGGTCGGTAATCCCCCTCGGGATCGAGGGCCGAGCTGTAGGCGACCGTGCGTTAGTAGCCGACGAAGCACTCAATCCACTTTGGTACCCTGTGGTTGAGACTGGCACGAACAGCGATCTGTAGTCCCACGGAGGCAAGTGAGCGCGATTAATGTCCAGGCGCAGGCTTTCGCGACGACAGTGTAAAGGAAACAAGGGGAAATATAACTCTTGCTTGTACTCTCCGCGAAGGTGTCCCCACAAAACATAATTTGCCAGTTATCGTGAGCGTGCAATGGGCGCGACAAGTGTGTAGCGCTAGCTCGCCGGTGTAGCATTGCCTATTTCGCTTTCCCTGTATTTCTGGCACGAGCCTCTCGGTAATCCTGTGCGTCATACGAACCATAAACAACACCGCCAATGTCACGGCAACGATCAGTGAAAATATGAGATACGGTGAAGAACTTGGGAAAGCGACCGGGTAGTCGGCGAGGCATGCTTGTAATTTCGGGAAGATACCTGGTATGGTTGTCGATGCGTTGGTGAGGTCTCGCAACTGGCACCGAGAGAAGCAGGGTGTCCCAAGAGATGATAGGGCGTAAATAATGTCCAGCGTACATATACAATTGATTATGTAATATATAAGTTATATGCGTTGTATACATTGTCATTTACTTAAGTAAGTTTATTTTCCTAGGCTGAATTTATTTGTATTTAGGGTATGTTGGCAACCAAGTACTTATCCTGTCTTGCCCGGAGCCAAGTGTCCGTCTTCGGAAACGCAGACACGCCCGCGAGTCTTCAAGCACGAGTCCTCGGACTGGGAGGGCGTTTTTGCAGTCGACTGCTCGCAGCATACTGCTACATGACCGTCATATTGGACATCACAACACACCAGCAAGTAAGGACACTGAATCACAGCGACAATTATAATGACTGGATTGACCCAGCGAAATACTCACTGCAGTACAAGGCGATCGAACCCCAATGGCCACGAACTTGAAATCCGTTCGGGTGCAATGATAACGACTTGCTCGTCGATATCACGTTTCAGCAGCCATCTATCATCGCATCCAACGACAAGTGGATCCAACCACCGGGTCAGTGGTCGGGTCGTACTGCCCATATCTCGTGCCTCGCCGTCCTGCAATGTACTGTGCCCTGGAACAAGCGGCATTACGTTCTGGGGAAAGTTGACGCGGTCTCGGCTCCATGTCATACGGTGCTCGTACCTGAGCACAACACCACTAGCAGCCTGGCTGCAATCTCTGGATGAATTTTCCGCGGTTACTGACAAAGACGGGAGGATCACCATTACAGATGCGTCGTGCATCACGGTGAGTCTTATGGGCTTTTGGTAGGAAAGTCTGAAACAATACAACCCCCAAATAGTAGTTCTTTGACTGTTTCTCCATGCCGCTGTCTATACACTCCACACTCCATATGTACATGGCAAAAGTCTAAAGTCGGCGGACAGTCATGCCACTAGCACTGCCTTCAGGAAGTCGCCTGTAGGGGCCATGGGCGGAGCTGCGGCCCGGATCAAGGTAATTGAAGCCAGCTGTGGGAGTACAAAAGACACGTGGACTAAGTTCTGCCGTCTAGCTTGCCAATGACGCACAACCACTTCGGCCCCGACATACGAAGCGGCTATGCAATAACACAACAAATAGGCAGAAATAGCTTATGACCTCCGGGCCGCGGCCGCCGCACTGCACTCGCGGGTTGTTGTATGAGGCACCTAGCGGGGATGAAGCGTTGCCGGTATCCATATAAATACGCTGGTTAGGCTCTCGGGGCCTGCGCGCCCACTATCGTTCTTACCGCTCGCGATGTTGCACGATAAATCTCATCCTCCACCCGACATTGACAAGCCCTCGAGCGCCTCCGGCAATGGAAAACGAGTTTACAAGGAACTCATTCTCGGCGCATGGCGCTCCTCGTTATGAAAGACGCAGCCTTCTCACCGCTCACCTTCCATTGGGAGAACCTCGCCACGAGGCTCGCATTGTTGCATCGCGCCTTTTGTGACGTGTACACCATTAGTCCTCGTCTGTTTGCACTTTCCGCTCTAGTACACGCCTGGCACGCCACCGGGAATCCGCTCTCGCTCTATCTTTCTAATAGACTGTTTTTCTTTGTGAGTAACCACATACTCCGCTCTATGATGACTGCATGACCTGGTGTCCAGATCGGGAAACGGATTTCAGGAGACTTGCTTCATGACCGGGCACCGATTGACCTGTACCTCGCAGTGATCTCCAGAATCGCATGTTCTGTGCTGAACGCATACATACACCAAGCGGCGTGAGTTCAAGTGTATATTTGTGAATATGAATTTACTTCAGCTGCATTCTTGGTAGGCAGCGAATCAATACCACGTATGGCTCGCGTATCAAGTACGAATTCCAAGCACGCATTTTCTGCGGTGAGACAGGGATGACCCTGGCTTTGAGTGTGCTGATATATACACGACGGATTCTAGCCAAATTGGCGTGCGACCTGCACTCAGCACTCAGCTCAGGGTGAGTGGCTGTTCCACCGTCCAGCGTCCGTTCAGGTTGACATTCATATAGAGCAAGGTGACTCGAGAGCCAATATCGAGGATATATACACTTGTCTGGAGCAATCAATCGGAATCGCGAATTCGGTGATATCCGTTCTATTACACCTCCGCCTCATCCTGCATGTCATCGGGAATGGCCTCAATGACGGGGGTCCCATATTCCTTGCTATTTGCCTCTTTCCTATCTTGATAGAAGAGTTTATACCTGGCAACCTTTGGTCACAAGGTGCGATAGCCGATATGGGTTCCGTCCACTGATCGTTTGATCTTTGTCACGCGATGCTAGGTTACATTGTCAGCGCGGCAAACAAACCTTTCATTCGGAAATCATCATTGGAAAAGCTCGCAAGGGCCAACCTGAGGCAGGAAGTCATGGCGGGTGGCATTAGCAATTACCTCAACAATGGTAGTCATCCAGCTTTGGTCGACCACCAACTTGGCTGACGGGGACCAACCAGAACACCACAAGGCGAAAAATGGCCTCGGAGACACATCTGACACTCAGCCAGAGATATTATACGTTCAGGAGCACCAAACATCATTGGGCATCATGAGGAGGCTCCGTTCGGAGGGTCCGATAGTGAGTCGCGTACCCAGAACCGCCCATTCGTTAGAGACTGACTGCCGGCGAGATCCACTTTGCGTTGCTGGCGCTCTTCAATCCTTCCAAGTTGTCTGTCGTAGAGTTCGCTGTCCTCAGCCAAACATCGACGCCCTTTCGTTACGCGTTCTCCTCTGTCCAACGATCCATCAGAATTTGACCAAATCAGTTTTCACGGCTAACGAACGTGTATACCGCGTTGGATGAGAAGGGACAGATGAAGGACGGCGAGACTACGTTCCCACGTCCAGGATACGAGGGGAGTGTGGGTATGACCATCGAAGTATAGTATGTGGGCCATATACCCCTTGGGACCAAGGACTCACTGGTGTTCTATGCGCATGTTACAAGAACGTCTCATTTTCGTATCCGAATGCAAAGACTGACTGCGCAGCTCTTGCCGGGGTTTCGTTTACCATCCAGCCCGGCCAGCTGGTAGTCATCGTCGGCGCTGATGGCAGCGGGAAATCGACGATCATCAAGTTGCTCAGCCGGTTTTATGACGTGACCTCGGGCAGGATTCTGATCGATGGGATACCGATCACAAAGTATAGGATGGATGCGCTGCGGAAGGGAATTGCGATGCTGACACAGGAGCACCAGCTGTTTCCACTCTCTGTCCGAGAGAACATCCAGCTCGGTGCATCCGAAGCAGAGGCGATGGAGGATGAGGAGAGGATTAGGATGTCGATGTCGGCTGCGGGGGCACAAGGGATGGTGAAGCGGTTTCTGGGCGGGTATGACACGGTTCTGGAGCCCGTGACGAGTGCGTACATCAGTTATGCGGCGCGTGGGGACAGAGAGTTGGAAGCGATGCAGGAGCAGACGGAGAAACCTACGAGCATTTCAGGTGAGGAAGCATTAGTTATTTGTCTAGCCTCTTTAACCTTTCGACCCCAGGGGGAGAGAAGCAGAAGCTGGTTGCGTACGTTTACCTCTGCGAGTTTGATGAATTCTCACCAGTGCCCCACATGTTCTAGTGCCCGAACGTTTATGCGTCTGTTCACTTCTCCTGTGAAGCTCGTCACCGTGGACGAACCCAGCTCAGCTCTTGATCCGGAAGCGGAATACCGATTGTTTACGAACCTCCGGCAGGAACGAAATGGTCGGACGATGATCTTTGTGACCCACCGGTTTGGACACCTGACGAAACACGTCGACCTGATCATGTGAGTTCCATTCAACGATCCTTGCTCCCTCCGATGTACGTGGTGGGGTTGCTGACTGCGCCGCGTATATACAGTTGCATGAAGGAAAGCGCTGTGGTCGAGACGTGCACGCACAGCGATCTGTTGTCCCACGGAGGTGAGTACGCTCGTTTGTACAATATCCAGGCGCAGGCGTTCGCAACGACGGTATAAGGGAAACATAACTCTTGCTTGTACTAGGGTAAAGGGCCCGGGAGGAGGTGTCTCCATAAAATACAATGCACTTGCTGCCGTGCGTGCATGGCCAGGATGCTCGACAGTGCAGCCATGTTTTTGTCGCTTCCTCCGACTGCGAACTTCTTCATAGAACAGAGCCTTTCAAGCCATCCTGTGCGTCGTATGAATCAGGCCGAGCGCATGTGATGAGTCACTGGATTGAAGCCTCACAGCAATCCGACAGGAAATCTCGATCAGGGTAGTGTGTTCAGGGATGTTCACCCAGGGATGCAATTACGGTAGAAAAAGTTACGACTCCAGCTTTCCACCATAAGCGTTCGTAAGATGATTGAGGTAGTCTACATATACATAGTACAAGGCCCCAGAACACTCAACTCGCAGATCGTCGAAAAAGAAAAAAGAAACCATTATTTGCCATTTCGAGGCTGTTGTTGTGCGATCTGCACCTTCTTTTCCGACACGACTAGCGATTTCCACTTGTCTAAATAAAAGAGATGGGTAGAGAAAGTAGAATTTCAAAAAATTCATCAAAGAGTGCCATCACCCACGCACGTGATAGGAGCTTACCCGCGAAACCAAAGAGACCAGAACCCATCCCGTCCCCTGTACCGGGGGTCGATGGGGGGGAGGATTGGTAAAAGGAACCTTGTCGAATGCGGTTCGCCTTCCAGTATCGGCAACGTTGCTGGTCTGCAGTCAGCTGGCCTTCCGAAATGTGTATCTGGAGTGGCGGAGGGCCAAAATCCAGCGTGAGTGGACACGTTCCCAAAGTAGAAGAGGCTGCACAAAATTCCTCACCTTCGTCTTCGAAGCAGAGCTCCCAAAGTCTGCGAGCTCAAACATGAAATCGGTCCCGGGCCAATGTATTCTGCGCGTGCGGATCAAAACCCCGAGCGAGCAATGCAACGCAACGGAGGGGCGAACACGCGCGACTTACTCGTAGAAGGCAGTGTTTTCCTCGGGGACGTGTACCTCCTTGACTTGCCACGCCACGGGAAAGTCGCTTGGGACGACGAGCGCCTCCTTGGCGATCGACTTGACGGACAAGTATTTGCCGTATTTCAGGTTTCGAATTGAGTGGCCCGCTCCGAGCGGGTGGACTTCCCACTGCCATCGACGTTGTGAGCGCGGAACTAGATAATATGGGTGCGAATTGGATGCACCTTTTGGGAGTCCAGATCCTTGGGTGGCATCCCTGAGTCGTACCCCCATGAGGACGGGGCAAAGCGCACAGCATAGGCGAGATTTGGGGACTCACCTACGATGGCATGGTCGCTAGTCATCTCCATCGCGGTCCCGCTTTGTCGGTTAGTAAACGAGTACGTTCCACGATGGATAGGCATTCTCTTCCGGGTATCACTGCGAGTGGGGGGCGAGGACGGTGTGGTCTGTCCAAAGGCGCGAAAGATGGATACGGACATGTTGAGGTCGTTAACGAGAGAGATGGAGACGAGCGGAGGGCTTTTCAAGCATCCAAGTCAGATACGGCGAACAGCCACAGTGATGAACATGCAGACGCCGCGTGCTCTGCGGAAAGGAGTGATCGGACGCGGAAGGAACATTCTACGCCGTACTGCCTAGATCCGACACGGACATATGTGGTAGGACTTCTTGACTTCTGAGAGCTATGCGAAGGTGCGGCTTGCGCGTGCAGGGTCGGCCCACGATGCAATGACAGTAGATAGGAGGGCAGGAGGGCCATCGCTGTGGTAAGGAACCATGAAGCCGCGCTGTGTCTCGTGAGGTTCGGCGCCCAAAGCCAGTATTTTAGTGAAGCGTTGTGCGCTCTCGATCACTCCACCCCAAAATCGAGTGTAACAATGTGACCCTGTCTGTCTGACCACGCGCCCACAAAATCCCAAACGGCGAACATCGCCCTTGCACAGATTAATTGCATAGATGGGCTACTGCCTTCAACATTGGCATGTTAGCCATTCATGTCGGCAAAATGGAAACAAGAAGCGCTCACGGCAGGATTTACGGTGAGGACGGGAACATAGGTGCCCAGTCCCAGTCCAATGCAGTGTATTGGTAGCGGAGGGCGTAAGCTCCTACCAGCCCAATCCCGACGATGCTGGCACTGCACCAATCAAAGACATGTTTCCATTACACACCTGCGGTAACATATTGAGGCCGGGGGATGATGGTACTCGTGTTTCCTGTACGGAAGAGCTCGCTTGAGAATAAGGCTGTATCAAGCACTGAATAACAGCTCCAGGCGACATCATTGTCTCCTGAGCGCCAGTGAGCTACTGCCAGTGGTTGCCAGAAATGCGAGGGCACGATCCTGCCATCAAGTAATATCCGTGTTCCCACGGCGGCGGACTGCACCGTGCATTTCTGGCCCATCAGATATAATTCAAGCGTCCATTATAATAATCGCTATACAGCTCATATTGACGATATATCAAGTCCAACCAGCATCTCCACGTCGCGGCCACAGAATCATACCACAAGCTCGACGGGGGCGTGGCGCACCCATACGCAAGAGTTACGACCACCCGCCCACCCAGCCCAACCGAACACGGCAGCGTCGATGGACAGTAACGGCGACAAAGATCCTCGAAATAGGCAAATACGTTGCAGGGAGCGATAGGGCACGAACGGCCAGCAGTTAAGACGTGCCAGCAGCCGTAGCCTTGATCTACTGCCGCCGGTGGGAGCACCTCCTCAGACCCCAACGCCATCCGAGGACACTAGCATGATTGCCGGCCGCCCGAAAACGCTCCCGGCTCGACAGAATTGGTAGGCAGTATCTGTCCTCTTGACCCAGAGGCCCTGCTGCGGGCCTTTGCCTTTGGTCCGCTGGCTGAGCAGGTGGTCTGGAGTGGTTCCATGATGCCATGATGCCACCAAAGCAAAAATGATGACTGCAGATGTTCGTGCCAGATGTCAACCCGGGTCTCGAGGGGAGAGTCAGAGCGACAGTGGTCTTGCTAGCAACAGGACAGCCGCCCCCCTGACTCGATGCGCCACTCCACAGACAACCTGGATAGCTACGACGGAGGGAAACAGGCACTGTCTGCTGCACGCCCTATTTGCAGACGCCGGCTGGAAACCTTGCTGTGCGTGCATGTCTACAAAGATCACACAACCAATCGATTAGCAGTGTCCATTCCTTGGACCTAAATCCCCCACTAGCCTCAGGCTCTACGCCGGGAACTTTACCGAGCACCAGGGGAACGTACCTCCGGTTCAAATCAGGCATGTTTATTTTTATGTGTACGTCGGCTTCTTGGTGGTCGCTTGGTCCAAGTCGGATGGCACAATCGCTGTCTCGTGCTCGCATGAGACTTCCTTTCTTGATGCCATACGGCAATGTTGACCCAGAATGCATGGACGATCGCACCCCTCCGCAGACGCTGATGCAGGTCGTTTTTCAGGTGGTATACGCAATGACGGCTGCCGATAACATACCCATCACTGCTCTTGAGAGGTTGCGACTCGGGGAGGTGTACAGTGCAAGTGAACGCCGTCGTCACTTCGCCTCAATGGATGGAGTGACTCGGACAGCTATGAAGAACGCGAGAAGGAACACCACGTTTCCTCACTCTTGCCATCCTATCCAGCTATGCATGTAGCATGAAGAGTGAGTGTGTGTTCGACGAACGAGACAATAGACGAGGTACGTATAATAATAAGTGGATGCAATAATTTCTATATATGCGCGTGTAATAACGATGGCCGACCCAAGTCTAGCTCGAGTCTGACATCGACTTGATGCAATGGTCGACGGCCCACATCCCTCTATTTCTTGGCCTGGGGCATCGTCTTTTTGTACGCCTCCTCGAGTTCCTTCTGTACGTGTGGTAATACTGGCATGTGAGTCTGCGAAAGTAGGAAGCATTGTCAGTCCTCGTCGACTTTGAAAAAAAGAATCTAAGAGACGAAACGCACCCGATACTCCATACTAAACTCGCCCTTGCCCTGCGTCACACCTCTCAGCTGACTCGAGTACCCGAACATGTCGTTCAGCGGAACCTCAGCCGTGCACGTAAACTCCTCGTCCCGCACTTCACTGTCCAAGATCGTTCCCCGCCGAGCGTTCAAGCTCCCAATGACTGCCGCCTGGAACTCGCCGGGCGCGATGACCTCGACGGTCATGATTGGTTCCAAGATGATCGGCTTTGTCTTTGAATAAATCTCACGAAAGGCGGCAATGGTCGCGATACGGAAAGCGAGCTCGGAAGAGTCTACGACGTGATATGAACCATCTTGAAGGACCATCCGGGCACCGACGATTGGGTTCCCCGAGAGCGTACCCTTTTCGAGCGCTTCGAACCAGCCCTGACAAAAAGTGCACAAGAAACGTCAATCCAAGCCTTTGGTTGGGCTTCCAGCCCTCACATATGGGACGACTGACGCACCTTTTCACATGCGGGAATATAGTTGTGTGGAATGTTCCCTCCCATAACCGTGTTCACAAACTCCCTGTCTTGTCCGTTTTCGGGGTCGAACGGGATGGGCTCTACACATCCAATCACCCTGGCAAACTGGCCAGCACCACCGGTCTGTTTCTTGTGTGTGTGGTAGAACTCGGCACGCTCTGTGATCGTCTCGCGATAGGCTACCCGAGGTTTACCACTCGTGACAACGACACCGTATTCACGACGCATCCGTTCAATGTAAATTTCGAGGTGGAGTTCACCCATGCCGGAAATAATGGTCTGGTGCGAGCATGAGATAGAATCAGTGCCTGGAAATGGAATAGGGAAATACCTCTTTGCTCTCGCGATCAATGTGCACCTTGAACGTTGGGTCTTCCTTCTGGAATCTGTTGAGAGCACGAGAAAAGTTAGGTGTCTCTTGTCCTTGAGGCTTGATCGCCAACGAGATGACAGGTTCAGGAACAAACATGGACGTCTGCGAAACATTGAGTCTGGTGCGTCGTGCTCGGAGTAGGGCTTACCATGGAGAAACTAGAAGAGCCGTCCGTAAAAGTATCACCCGAGGAACACTCGACACCAAAGACGGCACAGATTTCACCAGGGCCAATGGAGTCGATATCCTAGACAGGAACTGGTGTCAGTAAGAGATACTAAACAGAAAAGGAGTCCTGACCTCCATCTCGTTGCTGTGCATGCGAACCAAGCGTGGTACCTTGACCTTTTTGTCCGTGCGAGCGTTGAAGATGAAGGATCCCTTCTTCAAAGTGCCTTGATATACTCGCATGTACGTCAGCTGACCAAATCGCCCTTCCTCCAACTTGAACGCTAGTGCAACAAGTGGTGCTTCAGCAACGGGGGACAGTGGGACAGGGGGTGAACCGTGAGGCAGTCTCGTATCATGAGCGGTTACAGTCGACTCGGCAGGGTTAGCAAGGTAGGCACAGACACCATCCAGCATGGGCTGAACAGCCGTGTTCTTGATAGCCGAACCGAGGAAAACGGGAGAGAACTTGAGGCCGACGGTCGCGCGGCGGATGGCTTCAACGATCTGAGTGCTTGAGGGTGTTTCGTCGGCAAGAATCATATCCGCAATTTCATCATCGACTTCGGCGAGTTGCTCAATCAGCTCGGCGCGTTTCTCCTTGGCAAGATCGACGACTGAAGCGGGGATCTCGTCTGATTCTACGACTTGGATGCTAAACAGATGTGAGACCGGGGGACGGCAGCAGTAAATCTGAATTACCCCTTCTCGCCCTCATTATAGATTGCCTTCCAACGTACCAAATCCACGACACCCTTCAGCTCGTCTTCGGCACCAATAGGAACTTGGACTGCGGCGGCAGCGATCTTGAGCTTGGACCGAATCTGACCAATGACTCTCCATGGATTTGCGCCAGGTCTGAAGGTTAGTGTCAGTATTCGAGTAGCGCGACGGTGGTCTACGTTGTACCTGTCCATCTTATTGATAAAAGATATCCGAGGAACGTTATATCGACGCATTTGACGATCGACCGTAGTAGTCTGACTTTGAACACCAGAGACGGCACACAAAACCAAGATGGCACCGTCAAGCACGCGCAAGGCACGCTCGACCTCTATCGTAAAGTCGACATGTCCTGCGTCATTTGCCAATTCAGAAAGAGGTGAGATGGGACCGGAGGGTGACAGACCTGGCGTGTCGATGATATTGATCGCATACTTTTGCTTTTCGCCCGTCGTCGGGGATTGCGCCTCCCAATCACAGAACGTGGCTGCACTCTGGATGGTGATACCCTTTTCGCGTTCCAATTCCATACTGTCCATCTTTGCGCCGACGGCATCCCGACCACGGACCTGTACACAGTAGAAGAATAAGTCATCCAGGGCCCATTTGGCAAGACGGAACACGAACCTCGTGAATCTCACGGATTCGACCGGTATAAAAAAGGACGCGCTCGGTCAGGGTGGTCTTGCCAGAGTCGATGTGTGCGGAGACGCCAATGTTCCTCTGGAAGTTTATCCGCTTGAGGTCCGACTCCGACAGCTCGTACTTGGGGTAGGTGTGCTGAGGCGTTTCTGCGCTCTCTGGCTTCCGCGCGGTGGCAGTCGAGGCCGAACGTGAGGTCAGGGAGAACGCAGGGAGGCACCTCAAGGACGGTGGTTGAGGACGTGAGCGCAGTGCCCATTGCCACGCACGGGGCACCCCTCGCGCGAGTGTCTGCATCTCAAGAAAACCCGCTGGAAATTTTGGGCATCCGTTAATTAACGACCCGTGGTAACATACTTCCAAATATGAACTACACTTCAGCGCCTTCCTTCGAACTCGTGCCTTCGACTTTGACGGCTAGTTTGGTGTGTTTTTATTTCTTACAATTGATCAGTGATCCAGGACACATGGTATGGGCCCTGCTCAAACCGTCCGCTAGGGTCTCAATTAATTCTTAGTCCTTGTTGGAACTTCATGAATTCGTTCGCGACAGAAAATTTAGGTTGCCATGCCCCACATCACCTACATACGAATCAACCACACCACTAACGAGTGCTAACATGAGGTTCAACCGCTCCTCACAATAGAACAGATTATGGACAAAATATCGAGGAATCAGAAGGTGAGTCTCATCTCTTTCTCACACCATCCGCTCTGAGCTACAGAGTGTGCAGGAAGGGGTTCCAAACTCTCAGCCGCGAACAAAGTAAGGTGTGTCTCTGATCTCCCAAGGAGGAGAACGATTTTGACAGGGAATCATGTGACGGGTTGCAGCCCATCCGTGCAATCTCGCACGGGAAGGGCGCCGATCACGCACAAGCTGGATACAGATATTATCTGAATAGCGAGCGCGACACGGGGAGGAGATTTCGAGTGGTCCGGTTCGCTGCGTGAGTCACTTTCACGATAGGAGAACGACATCCTAATATATCGATACCACCACATCGGAGATCTCGCGCGGGATCGTTCCTTGTGGACAATTTTGTTGTTTTCAGGAGGCACTTAGATGGTGATATCGGCCGTGACGTGTGTATGCCTTTAGCACGGACTGGTCTAGTTCCGACCTGTTGCACCCATAGATTTCCCCTCTCCGGTTTCGCTCCACATCACCTCAGACAGTATTCAACCCTCTTGTTTTTAGCAGAAAGGTGAGAATTGCTTGAATCCTAGAGACAGAAAGCACGACACAATAAGGGGTGCAAAAACCCTCCAATTTGATCGATTTTAATTTCGATAGCTGGCTCACGAGGAGTCAATGGGTCATTGAACAGACATAGTGCAAGTTTTTTTTACCCATCAGGGCACACATCGTGTCTCCGGAAGTGAGACCTGTGAAATGCGAACCCGCCACCAATAACATACTGTATCTCTAGACTCCGACTCAACTCTGCTCACGAACGCCTTTTGGCTGCCAGTGGTTTGAGTCCGGTGCGTGCGCATAGCGCTACTCGTTAATGATGGTCCCCCAGAGCATGACTTCGTCTGATGCGACGGCTCGTCTACGAGCATAAATAACACTGGACATGCATCCGGTGAATCCAATAGTGAGCCCGGCTTTCGTTTGGGATTTCCTTGCGTCGCGCCGCCTTCATTCACCGTCCGGGTGGTAAGCAGACTGTGCTACATGCGGCCATGGAAAATGTCCTTCAGAGTGGCCCATCCACGGATCGCGTTCAACCTCTCTCGTGCATATACTGTATACAGAAAGCTCTACACCGGGACGGATGCGACGATTCAGGGACGATTGAGACGCGCCATATCACTCGTGTTGTCACCCGTGTAAGAGATTCAGGTGAGATCAAATGTACCTGTCGCCACAAGGGCGGTGGCATCTCACTAGGCTATTTTGGGTACCTGAGTCTTGGCATTGGCTATGCTGTTGGCCTCTTCTAATTTCTGCACGGACCGCTCTCCGTGGCGTCCGCACGAATCGCTCCAAGCATCACCGTACCTGTACGTGTCTTTAGCTCTCCCCCACGCGATCCGACGGGGAGGATTCGATTACCCTCAAGTCCGACGGCACGTGCCACGATAAGGTTGTGTCTTATCCGTCAGAGACACGTGTGCGTGACGCCATGTCATCGATGCCAAACCGATCGAGGTGTCGCCGCTGTCAAAGGGGACAGTAGGGAACTCTGACCCGCGCGTCAGGCCACTCCCAGCATTTTTCCTTTCCTCGTCGTGGGGCGACCGTGATGAACTCGAGTGTTTTCATCACGCCTGCATAGTTACGGTGGTGGGCCTCGAAACGACCCGTCGAGGTGACTGCAGTGCGCCGGCACTCGACACAGCCAAACTCAGCTGGACCAGAGACTGTCGTCATGGTAGTAGGGCAGGGGGTATTGCAGGGCAGGAATTATGCTGAGGGCTTGGCTATGGGACTGCTCTGATAGCCCAAAGGCTTCCGACTCACCACGGCATTGAACGTCCTCCACCTGGAAGCTGGTCACAAGCTATGTCACGCCACCCTTGCGCCGCCTCCCACAGTACTATCACAACGAGCCTTCCGACCAACTGGACAAGTCAGCGCTCGTATTGGGACCACAGAGACACGAACACTAACCATGGCCAAACGAGTGGTCGAGTGCATCAGGGGTGACAGCAGCGGGACCCCACACAACTAACCGACGCTTATTAGACAGCGAGGCTTAGCCTGCGTCTATGAAAACTTCTATTACGTCCTTCTCAAACGCTTGCTAATCGGTAGTAGCTGGCTTGAGGCGGTGGAACTGGTTGGGCCAACCGAGGAAGCACCCCGATCACTGTGCCTTTCCCATCCGTCCGTCCTTTTGTCCAACACAAGTGGTCTTCAAAGCCCTCGTCGATTTGCCCCCTCCAGCAAGAGAAAAACGATGGTCCAATGGCAGAATCCTGCCCTGCAGCAAAGCCTGCGGGTTGCTGAAGTGAACATTATTTTCCTCATCCTCGGCCTTTACGGGTATGCATTTCTTTACCCAGCGGGACTGGCGTTCTTAGGACTGCTCTCTCTAGGTGGGAGTATCTCCAATCTCTCGGTGTAGAATACGCAGTCCTTCGTGGGCGCCTGGCCTTTCGGTGGGGTCTGGTGAGTGCGGTATGTCATATAAACGTCGCTTTTTTGAGAGGATGGTAGATTCCCTACGTCGTCGGGCGATTGTTTCAATTCATTTTCCTGTTTGAAATGTACGTGTTCTGGCCTGGTCTTCGTATGGCGCATGTTCATGCATTTTGACCCAAGGGCAATTACCATGGGTTCATCAGAGATTCCGGTGTGTTTGTGTCAGTCCCTGCCATGACACTATTTTCTTTTTTTCCTCATGGCTTATTTGTCCCCAACAGCCAGTGCTGTCACTTCGGCTGTGAGCGACTTGGCTGTGGTTTCATCTCGACCAGTATAGTGCTGAGACGTTGAGCACTAGGTGTTCGGTAACGTTGGTCTAGGATGCGCTTCCATAAATTTCCTGATTCGCACGTGAGTCTGGTATCCGTGTTGACTCGCCGCTTGGATCTCACAAGAGATGCAGATGGGTGATCTGGAGGGACTCCCATCTGGTACATATTCTGCTCTTGATAGCTACGGCCGGACACTGGACCGTGCTCATACTAGGTAAGCATTCCGCCACTTTTCTGGCGGCGTCTCGCGTTCGAGCGCTTTTTATTAGATGTTGCGAACATCCGGGCCTACCATGTAGACGGTCAGTGCTTCATCCACCTCACACATTCGTCGACGAACGCAGCCGTCTTCATATATTGTAAGTCAGATTGTTCTGTTCCGGCTGGTGTGTTTACTTCTTGGCACGCAAGCCATGTGCTTTGACTTTTTTGTCCTCGTACTTTCCCTTGTGGGGCTTTCGAGGCAACCGTCGAAGTCGCCTTTGGTGAGGCGCTTGTATGCGCAAGGCCTCTTGTATTTTCTAGTCGCGGCCGTCGCCTACGTTCCCCCGATGGTGGGTCATTGCGCCTCTCCCTAGCGTGTCTCATCCGTTGTCCTAGGTTTTTTCCTTCCTCGATGTCACTGGTAAAACGGACCCCCTGCGACATTACTAGGTCTGACGCGTGCCTTAGTGTTAGTATCCTTGACTGGGCTTCCTGGTAAGTTGGCTGCCTGTCGTGACCCGCACGTGAGTCGACTCACTCGGTGACGCCAGCAACGACCGCAAGGTACCCCCACGTTTACACATCAACGCCGGGTGACCAGCGCTGACACATTCATTGATGCGTATTCCAGCGTCATCGCCTCGAGCAGAGCCGTGCGGTCGCTCCTCGAGTTTCACACATCTTATACAAGGTAACGTGTGATGCCCGCGAGAGCTGGGCAGTGTGATTGCGTGTCGCTGACGCGTGGCATGGCAGCCAAGAATCGGACGAGAGCGCCAGGGACGACGTTGCGCTCACCACTCAGTTTCCCGTCCAGATGACGCAGCGGACCACGATAACCCCCTGAGAAAGTGTTTGGTCGCAGGCGACTCGATGGGCGACGATGGCAACGATTGATTCCTGGTATATGGTGCGGGACCGCGCGTTGGACGCTGCAGCCACGCACGAACATGCCGTTCGGTATCCTTGTATTTTTCCCTGACACACCCAAGTCCACGACTTACATGCCTCCGCCCTTCTCGATATTGGATCGCGTCGCTCGGATGATGCAAACGAGCCTTGCGAGTCGAACACCTTGCAACGCTGTCTGCCGCGACTCCTCCCCCCCGTGCTTGCTCCGTCATGCCCACTCGATACCTTGTCTGACTTGCTCCTTTTTGTGCTTTCTCGTTTTCTTGTTCTTGGATCCCAATACCTGTCTTCTATTTACTACTGCTCCTCCCTACCACACCTTCTATGATCCCACCTTGGCATAAACTGCTTTCGCATGACTGTACTGTATTGTCGTGCACGGCTCGCATGTGACATGTGATCCCCGGTCGTGGATCCGTGGTCCACGAAGAGGGTACCCGTGGTGGGCGTCTGAGCCGGACCACTACACTGTCTTGTTGAGCTCGCCCACGGGTCAGGCCGCCCGCTGGAGGAGCGAGATCGTACGTGAAAAAAAAGGAAGGGGGGGGGGGGGGGGGAAGAACGGTTGATCCTGCCCCTTGCCCCTCCTTTCTCTCCTCCCCTCAGCGCCCCAAGGCCCAAGCGGGTCCGACAGGTAGAGACGCACCCACAAGGAGGGGCGCCCCGATGTCGACCTAATCTCGCTCACCTCAGCGCGTTTTGAAATGCGGAGCCGTCCCCGCGATGGCATCATGACCTGATGATGCGGCCGCCGAGTCTAGGCCGTGTCGGAGAAAGAACGGCCCACTGGAAGGCCGCGCGAACCCACGCATCCCGGGAGGGTGCTGCGGACCGTGGCCACGCAGACGGCGATGATCTAGCTCTGCCCGAGTCCGGAGTTTCAGGCCCTCCACGAGAGGTCCGCCGCGATGAATCCGAGTTCCTGGCTGAAACATGAAACGAATCGGGCCGGGGAGGAGGGGGGGGGATAGAAGACAATGGCATATGATGCGGTGTCATTGACTGAGCGTACGGCCCGATGGGCCTTGGAAGTGCTTTTTTTTGTGTACGTCGCGCACCTGAAGGATAAACGTCTCAGGCGGTGCCGCCTCCGGCATCGACGTAGAGTCACAGTCTGCCGAGATGACCACGGAAAAGATGCGGCTGGATGCATGCCAATTTTCCCGCGCGCAATAGCGTCCCAGAGCGAGACCAACCACTGGCTACCAGAAGCTGCGACAACCGCCATTGCTCATACCGCTGTGAATATGACCTGTATCACTGGCATCAACATCATGCCTGCTAGAGGTAAAGATCTGCGTTCTCCCTGGGTCCGTATTAACGTCTCACGTGAGTGTCAATCTGGACCACCTGCTTGGTGGGGCTTACGGAAGCCGACAGGCAGGGACTCAAGAGGACGGACGTCGGTGTCTACTCTAGCTGGGTCGGGTTGATACGATGTCCGACTTGGTTCCTGGTTGGCACTTGTGGCAAGTTTTCACGGTTCTCTTCCTTGCAATCTCATCGGTCTTGCCACTCGGGCGATCAGTGGGGTAACTGACGGAGCGGACACTGGCCACTGTTTGTCAATTCTGGAGGAATCTGGCTCTACTTGTTTAACCGCACACTTTCAACTGAACTGCACCTTCATCGCGAACCGGGCCAACCCCCGTTCATGACGTTCACAAAAGACAGTGTCCGCGAAGGCGAGAACACCATTAGTTACCGCCTCTGCTGTCCTGCGCTTCCGTTCTGCGTATCCTCCTGGTTTCCTCGCGATAGCCACCGAAGACTGATTCCTCCACACAAGCAATATATTTTCTTCCAGGTCTTTGCAAAGTGGTATCTTGCCTTGAAATTAGCTGACCACTTTGCAATCTCCCGTTCGTACACGGAGGTCTCACAAGGTGATCTGCATGCAGACAGTGGACCTTGACGACCGCCTCGGGACGAGGCCAGCAATTCGCTGTCGCACGGGAAGGCTCTGAAGTGGCCATCGAACATTTGAGCGAGGCGAGAAAGGGGTCCCTCGTAGAAGCCACGCCTGCCGATACACGCCCAAGACGCCCATGGATTCTGCCGATGTTTCGGCACTACACCCGACCGTTGCTTCAATGTTAGTCTGCCTGCCAATAGTATCGCCGTCGAGAGGATCCAGATCTTCGAGATAAGGCAGTCATGTGCCAAATCTACGCCCAACGTGGTCGAACATGAGTCGCCAAAAGCCGAGACAGCAAGATGGAACCGTTGTTGATTCCTCTACGCGCCCTTGACCATGGGTTGTGGGTTACTCTGTCGATTTGTAAGTCTCCGTATTTTCTCTTTCTTTCGCAGAGTCTGTTTGTGCCTTTAGTCCTGCCGTCTTGCTTGCTGGTCTGTCTTTCTCTTATGTCACCTCTGTTTTTATTTCTCGTCGCTCTGGTATGCATTCAACTCCGATTCGCAGAGACAATGTCGGCTAAGCCCAGAACGGCTGGTCTACCTTCAAATGGTTAGAAACTATGCCTCGGTATGTGCTGTATTCGACAATTGGCCCCATTGCCTGCTGGGGCGATCCTCAGGCATCACCTGGCCGTTAACACTAGGTACAATAAATAGTTTTATTGCAGACAAAATCATGATAAAAACAATTACAAAAGATATTATTATTATAGCAATATTCTAACAGAAAAATGAAGTCACAATCATATTAGACATTTTACGT
>JBBPLS010000315.1:0-25985 GCA_038089895.1 Boletellus ananas | reverse complement strand
GCCACAGGGCGACGACGAGCACGAGCACGAGCACGGGGACGGGGATGGGGACGGGGCGCGGCAGAAGCGACCGAAGCGTGTGTAGCCCCCCCTCCGCCTTCTGTTTTTGTTGGGCCGCGCGGAGGTGGCACCTTGGATTATGTAATGCGAATCGTCCACGTTGATCAGAGTTGGACGCAAGAAAAAAAAATAAACAAGGTTTTCATGCTGGCAGTTCTCCTGCCAACGTGCCCTCGTCAGACCACGGCAAGTCGTCCTCGTCCTCGTCCCCGCCCGCCTCGCGCTCACGTTGCGGGTCAAAGCTGGCCCCGACGCTTGCGCGCTAGATCGTCGTCATGTCCACCCGTGCACCCGAGTCGAGTGGTGTGTGTCTTCCCTGCTCGCTCGAGCGATCGCTCAGCTGACCCTCGCAGCCGCTGGCTCTGGCTCCAGCGCGACACCGTAAGTTCCGGTTGCTCGTCCACACGCCCGCTCGCGAACTCACTCGCCCCCGTCGCCAGGTCCTCCTCGAGCACCTCCTCCGCGGCCGCTTCCACAACCAGCCCTAGCACCGCCGCATCATCCCCGACGACGACGAATGCAGCCACATCCTCCTCGTCCTCGGCGGCCACGTCGGGGAGCTCCGCATCGGCCACATCTGCCCAGTCGTCTGCCACCTCCGCCACCTCCGCCTCCGCAGCGGTCTCCGTCTCCGAGTCCATCCTCCCATCCGGGGGAACGACCGTCGTGAGCGTCACGTCCACCGTGACGGCCACCTCTTCGCCCCAAAACGCTTCCTCAAACTCGTAAGTGTCGTCCCTGCAGCGCGTCCTCTGAGAATCGTTTACGCGCCACTTTTCTTTTTTTTTTTTTTTTTCTCTTTTCCGCGGGCTTGTGTTCCCCCCCCCACGGCGCGACACGGACTCAACTCGTCTTTTTCCGTAGGTTCTTTTCCAACAAGAAGGCCGTTATTGGTGTGTTTACCGTCGTCGGCGTCATCGTCGCCGCCCTCGTCGTCGCTCTCGTGGTGAATGCCATCCGGCGGCGGCGTGCCCGGAGGTTCGACAGGGACGTCGCCGAAGCAGCCGCCGAGGCCATGGCCTCGTCCAGCTCCCCGTTCGACGACTACCCATACAACAACAACAACAACAACAACGGCGGCGGCGGCCACAATGGCGGTGGCGGTGGAGTGGGCGGCGGCGGATATGGCTACTCGGAGAACAGCCACGGAACGTACCAGTCACCGCCCATGCAGCCGAGCGACGCTTATGGCATGAGCGAGATGTCGCAGTATGATCCGTACGCCGCCGGCGCGGCTTCTTTGGCCGCAGCGGCGGCGGTCGACCGGTCGAGGAGCAGAAAGGACAGCGAGCCTGGCGCACCGGGCATCGCGGGCGTCGGTGCGGGCGGTCTGGTTCGCGAGCCGAGCAGGCGGGCACCGTACCACGCCTTTGCCGGACCTGGACCTCGGTCGCACGAGCTCCAGACGAGCAACGGCACGACGCGAAGCCACCGTAGCATGAACCAAGACGTCCTGGAAGCCGTCGGCCTCACGCGCGCTGGCACGGCCACTCTCACGACCGGCAACAGCAATGGCGCCGGTGCCTTTGTCTCGCGCAAGCCCTCGGAGACCACCCAGAGTACCCATTTTAGCGGTCGTTCGCAATTCGGATCCATCAGCAGCCATCACCCGGCGCCGCTGCAGCCCGGCTATGCCGTCGATTCGTATTACCCCCAGCGTCATGATTCCCTTTCACCAGACCCGTTTGCGGCCGCGTATGCTGCGCCTGCGCCTGCACCTCCGACACTACCCAACCCACATGATGTGGCAATACCCCCGCCGTCTCCTCCTGGTCAACAGTCGGACCACAATGAGGATTTGCCCGAGCCGGGATCCTCGACCGGACTGCGAAGCGAGGAGCAGCGATTGAGTTACCAAGATGATACCGATTACAGTCAAGGAAACCGTGTTTTGAGGGTACGTTTGGCACGTCGAGGCTGGTCTCTGTCCACTGACGCCTGCTGCAGGTCGCTAATCAGTAAACGCCCATTGGGACGATGCGTCATGTGTGAACGATTACGCTCCAACGGTGGCGTGTTATGTTTGACCGTTGCCCCCTTTTCCCGTCTCGCGCTCTCTCGAGGCTCCTTGCGCTCGTTGATCTGATCCCCCACGATTCCCGCCTTGTGTGTCCGTCACCGCGTTCCCCCCTCCCTTGGTCGTTCGTTTGTGTTTATTCCTACCTATGTTGGCCTACCCTATCCCCTCGCCTTCACTTTATGTGGTGAGTGGGACGGGTGGTCGAGCGCGGTGAGGTCCACTTGCACTTGTCTCCGTTTCCCTGATTGTGACCTGTGATTCTGCGACTGTGCTATTTATATATTGAAACGAATGTTTTTCCACCGTGCGTGTATAGACTTTGTTGCTTTCTAATTCTCTCTCTTTTAATCGAGTTGCTTTCCCCTCCTTTTTCGACGCTCGTTTGTGGCTGACTCGTTGACTTTTTGCCCCTCGTCTGGATTAACTGATACTGATGCCTTTTTTTTTTTCCCCTTTTCCCGTGATGTGCGTACGATCCGTTTTGGGTGTACGTTGAACGCATGTTGCGCTTTGGAATGAAGAAAAGGGCTTTTTTGCCACGTATATTTTTACGCGGATTTATATAGTATCGAAATGAAATGAAAGGTGCGCATGCATCATCACCAGTGTAGTGCGTGTGTGTGCGTTGTCGTGTGTGTACCGCGCGCGTCGTCTCGCTCGGCGAGGTGTGTATCCGAGTACGTACGTAGTACATCCATGTCAATCGGGTAGACGTTCCAGGGTCGCGACGTTTGTTTGCGATCGACAGGATGTCAGGCGGAGAACGTCGAATCGGATTTTTTTTTTCTTTCTTTTCTTTCTGATCGGCTCGCTAGGATGGGGAGAGGAGGGGAGCTCGTCGCCTTTGTCGTCGTCTCCGACTCCAAAGCTTGAGCCCACCGTACGACTGGCGTCTGGACACGCCCAGACATGTTTCACGACGCGCTGTCGGGAGCCAAGTGTTCGCGTCGATCCGAGTCCACGACACGCCAATGTCAGCGCCAGTCCCGTACGAGCAAGTTGCGAGGGTTTGGCGTGGCGTGCTACAGGCACGGGCGCACCCCAAGGCTGGCATGGCACCACGACCGGCGTCTCAGTGGCCCGATCTCGATGCGCCATCAAGCTTCAAACTTCGAGCGTGGGGGGGGGGCGTATCCATCTGTCCGTCTGTCCGAATCACCATCGCGACCGTCACCGCCGCTGACAATCTATCACGTCCTCACTTGTTTTTCTCCGTGCCCGGGGTTTGCTGAGATGCCGGTGGCCGAGGTACGGGTAAGATGGGGCCCCCCTCGTTCCGTGGCTGTGTGCTGGACGTTTTTGCGCTCATAGCCCCCCCGTGCCGGGGTGTCCCAGTGCCACCTTTGAACGCGCTCGAACGCGCACGCTTGGGAGGGGGCGCCCGATGCGCGCGCGCGCGCGCATCACCGCGACGAACCTGTGCTTCGCCGCCCGACTGCCCGGTCTCACCTACGCCTGTATCCGCCCTCGAGGCTCGAAGGCGTCCGGTTGTCACACGGTGACGGTCGACCCTCGTCCTTTTTATTTTTATTTTTATTTTTTTGGCTTGGTATCGGGGACGAGGAACGGGTGTGCCTCGCGAGCGATAGATACCGGCGGCCCCGTGGCGTCATGGACAAGGGGCCGCGTCGTGCGGCCGAGGTGGCCAGCCCTGGCAAGGGGGTGATGTCACCGCCCCCGCCCCCCGGATGGATGCGGTACGTGACCGACGGTCCGCTTTTTGGACGTCCTCCGCGTTCGCGAGCGAGAGCGGGGTCTTTTTTTTTCTGGCTGCCGACGTAGGCCGGGGCCGGTGGGTAGGGCTGCTGTCTGCTCCATGGCGCGATACAGCGTGGACGGGTATTGTGTCGACAACGCTGGGGTTTGTGCCAGTGCGTCGGCCGGGGGTAGGGCGGTGAACGGGACGGGCTTCATCTGATCGAAAGCGAGGGGGCGCATCTCGGCGCGGGAGGGATCGTGTGTCGACTGGTGGCACACACGAGCGGATTGTCAAGTCAGGGATAGCCGAGGTTAGGGGGATCTTCCCCCTTTTCTTGTTCTCTGGTCCTGGTTCACTGCGCCCTGGCGCCCGGGCATGCTGATCGCACCTGATTCGGAGTGCACGTCCGATCCAACTTGACTCGGAGCACGACGGGGTCATGAACGAGCACATCCACACTGCGGCTGTCGGGAGCGGCATCGTCCAGAGACAGGGCTGCATGCATACGAACGTCACGGAACACAGCCGTCATCGGAGCTCCAGTCGAGAAATCTTCTCTCCATGTATGACGGATCAGATACGCAACAGGGACCGGACTCGCATCGAGTCCATGCACCCATGAACCACATGCGTTCGCTGCTGACGAATTGGGTGCTTGCCGTTCAAAGTGGGCAGACTGCGCCGGTGCATTCTGAGCGCAAGGGCCCCCATCCCGCGGAGGTGCTGGTCGCGTTAGAAGTCGGAAAGGATCGAGGGCAGCGTGATTGATCGTTTGGCCAGGTCCGTCCAATGATCCGTAACTAGCGCGGGAGTCACCACCAATAAACTTGAAAAAACGTTGGCGGGGGTTTGGTGAGCACAAACTTTGCAGTGCGGACCGGGAGGGCAGGGCGTGTAGTGTGGGGGCCCGGGTGAACGTAAGGGACCCGTCACGGCAGTGGAGTACTAGTCTAGGACCTTACTTTCTCGCAACGGATGGCGACAAGGTGTGGCTGGGGGTGCAACGGACAAGTAGAATATAAGAATCTAAGAGTTGCTGGGACCGTTCCGACGCCGTAAAGGCAGAACGTATGCGGTGGAGCGCAGACACGCGGGGTTGGGAGCACGAAAAGTAGCGAGGCGCATGTAGGATTATGATCTCGTGGCGGGGGATAACTGTGCATTAGACCGGTGCACCACAGAAAAAACAGATGCTTTACAATCTCATAGACACCATTATAAGGTTTTGCAATCAATCCATTATTCCGAAGAAAAGGATTAGAGGGGATTATAAGCCTGGATTATAAGCTTCTGTTTCTTCTGTGATGCCACGTGACGTTGTAACCTCGTGTCGCAATCGGTCGATACGCTTCTTCCACATTGTCCAGTTCGTCCGCGTCGAGTGACCCCCGTTTACAGAGCGCGTTATTCTTGGCCCGTCTCTATATCTGCCAGGTTTCACTTTCGTGCACTTGCCTCAAAGCGCCGCACTTTTCCATTCCCCACCGGCGCCTTATCATCTCATTCTCGCTCGCCACTTTCCAGCTGCCCAGGCAGCGGGTATACAGCACTGTCGTCCTTCCTTTGGTATTTAGCCACTTCTGACTCCTTTTCCGACTTGAGCTCCCACGTATTAGTGCTTCGTCTTGCCTTCCCGTTAAGTTCTTATAGGTTTCCGTGACCCCGAGCTTCTATCCTTTTGCTCTTTTTCTTGCCCCTTCATCGAGCCTGCCCTCCTCTGACACTTAGAGCATTGTCACCCAGACCCCCTGCCTACTGTATCCTG
The DNA here is from genome assembly GCA_038089895.1 of Boletellus ananas. Classification (NCBI taxonomy): domain Eukaryota; kingdom Fungi; phylum Basidiomycota; class Agaricomycetes; order Boletales; family Boletaceae; genus Boletellus; species Boletellus ananas. The sequence continues at coordinate 20,441 of JBBPLS010000315.1, read as the reverse complement.
TATCCTGCCCTTGTTTCCTCCTCACACAGCTGACCTTCTAGTGCCAAATATTCTGCCTCACTTGTCTGGAAGTGCCTTCTCCTATTCACTACATACTTGTTTGGACCCCTTCCCTGATTTTCTCTGTTTCTGGTGAGTCACCCTCTTTTTTTGGCATTCACCTTTGACCTTTCAGGTTTCCTCCATTCAGTCCTAGTCATCCTTTCTCCTGCTTCTGCCATCTCCCTAGCTATCTTTTTGTCTCCTTTCTCTCCACTTTTGTGCCTGTGCCTATCTTCTGTGTGGTCTTTGTTATTGCTTTGTGAGTGTATGGATTCAGTATTGACACCAATTCCTTTCTTCTCCTTACCCTGGTATTGTCTTCCCCTAGTTGTCCATCCTGTTTCTGTCAGCTTATTGTCTCAAAATCTGTTTCTCAGCATCTCACCTCAGCCTATCTGATTGGTTAACTCTAATTTTCCATCTTGCTGCTTATCTTGCTGATTGCCTTTCTTATCTGTAGATCCACAATACATATTCTCTAATCCAACCAAATCAGTTCTGTGTAGTCTGGCCACATTCTGTTGTCTTTGTGCTTATTCCAGGTATCTTACCCAGTACCTTTGATTGACATCTATATCCTGTAGCCTCACCTCTGTTTAGCCCACCTTTGCTGTCTCCATCCACACTTGCTACCAGTATTGGTTTGACCTCATCCTCATCTGAACACCCAAATGAACCACAACCTTGATCCTGATGATGTCACTTTCCAAATTACTGGTGTGTTCTCATTAACTAATCAATATACTTGTTTTTGCTCACCTTATCCACCTAGTTGCTCAAATGACTGTCTCATCCCCACTTCTCCAGAAAAACATCCATGTCACAGTTAGGGTTGGTGATGTGTCCAAGATAACATGTTCTGGAGAAATATCAGAGGATGGTCTGATAGTAACATGGAACCATCCCTTCCTCTTGTATGTATCTTTTGATGTGTTGTAACTATGACTGTTGATTCTCTGTCCTACAGCACAGCACCACCTTCCACTGTTGTTGAAGTTGGTACTTGGATCCTTCCAGAGGAGCTCACTCTTGAATGGGCTAAACAGCCAATGGGTAATCAGATAGTGACAAATGTGGCCACCTTGATAGAGTCTGGAAATGGATGGCAATGTAAGTCATCTTTCTATCACATTGATATTAGCATCAATAGAGTATCAGGCAGTGTGGCTGGACAATCTGGTGGTCTTGGGACTTTATCCATGGAGTGCAAAAATTGTGATGTCATAGTGGGTTGTAAGTCACTGCTCAGTTTGTATATTACTAACATATTTACACTTAATGTACAGACTACATCAGATGGGCATGACTGTGAACCAGCTCTCACAAGGATGAACAGGAAGCTGTATAAATTTGTATTTCAGTTCAAAAACAAGTCCTGTATGTCCACAAAAACTGAGGTGGACCTAGCAAGACTGGATCTCTGCCCTTTGGGTCATCCATCACATACAGGCATTTTGAATGATCTTGTGTGCTCCTATGATTTCTCTTACTCTCGAGAAGGCAATATCTCAGACCTCAATAAAGCTGTTGAGATCTCTCAAACAAGACTCAATCTTTGTCCATTGGGACACCCAGAGCATATTGGGGCTCTTGGGTGGCATGCAATATGCCTGTGGAAACATTACTGCATCCAGAGAAATGAAACAGACCTGGACAGGCTGATGGAAATACAACAGAAGTGGCTGGATCTGTGTCCACCTGATCATCCAGACCATGTCATGGCTCTAGCAGAACTTTCCATATCCTCTATGGAATGCTATTACAAAAGAAGGGCTATGGCTGACTTGGATAGGTCTATTGAACTACGTCAAAAAGAGTTTAGTCTTCGCTCTCAAAGTGATCCTCAGTATGGTCTATCTCTGGGAAATCTTGCAGCATCTCTATATGGACGTTACCAAAAGCAGGGCAATCTAACTGATTTGAACAGGGTAATTGATCTGGAAGAGAAGAGATTGGAAATTAGTCCATTAGGCCATAGAGATCATGGAAAAGCTCTTCAGAATCTTGCAATGTCATTACAAGCCCAGTTCAAAGTATTAAAGGATCACTCTGACTTGCTTAGGGCAATCAGCTTGTTGAAGAGAGCATTGACTACCTACTCAGTTCAACATCATAACTTTGCACAGATAACTGGTCAACTGGCCAGAGCCATCCTTCTTGAGTCTAGGTTGTCACATCCTAATCAACTATGCACACTTCCAGAGGAGGTGTTAGAGACTTATAGGCTATTGAAGAAATGTGGTCCAGCAGTCTCATTAGGTCTATGGGATGCAGCCCTGGCTTGGGTTGAAACTGCTGAACAGTTTGGCCATCCATCAGCTATGGAGGCTTATCAGACATCACTCAATACACTGGACCATTTCACTTCCTTTAACTCCACTCTGGACTCAAGACATGAGGCAATGCAAGCAAGGATGGCTGATCTAGCCAACAATGCATTCTCATGTGGTATTAGGCATGGTAACCTTCAAATGGCAGTCGAGCTCCTGGAACAAGGCCGAGGAATTCTGTGGAGTCAACTCGCCCGCTTTGATATCTCCTTGACTATGCTGGAGGGCCGAGGTAATCGAGCACACGAGCTTGCAAGAAAATTCACACAGCTGGGCGCGCATCTCAGGGAGCATGCACAGGGAGGCAGAGGGAAGGGCACTGTACCGCACTGGCGAATCCAGGAAGAATGGCAGTCGGTCGTCGACAAGATTCGTCGTCTAGACGGGTTTTCCCGATTCCTCTTGCCTCCTCAATTTGATGGCCTCCAAAAAGCTGCCGAGGACGGACCCGTGATCATCGTGAACGCTAGCAAATACGACTGCGACGCTCTCATCATCCTCTACACTGGCTCGCCCGTCCATGTTCCTCTTCCTTGTTCGCTCGCCGACGTTATCCAGCTCTGTTCGCAGTTGTCGGAACTGACCCAATGCTCGCACGCATATGGAGACAACAGAGAGTCGTGGTTGAAGAAGATGTTGAGGGAGCTGTGGTGGTCCGTGGTTGAACCGATCGCCGACGCGTTGCAAGACGAGGTTCGCCTTCCGCTGGGATCGCGGATCTGGTGGTGTCCAACGTCGAAATTCACCATTCTCCCGTTCCATGCAGCGGGTCCATATCTAAAAGGGAGCAAGAGCATGTTAGACATGTACGTGTCTTCGTACGCCCCCTCTCTTTCCACTCTCCTTCGCACCCGTGACCGCGCGCGGTCTCAAAAGCGGACTCGCCACACTCTGGGGGCGTCGAATGCGGTTTCCTTCGTGGCCGTCGGCCAGGGGAAGCCGAGCGCAGATACTGGCTTGATCGAGCTCCCAGAGGTCAAGGTCGAACTCGACAAGATCCGTCAAGAGACCGGCATGCCCCGCAACGTACAATTTGAGACCGTCACCGGCGACGCAGCCACGATCGATGGGGCTATACAAGCGTTCGGGGAGCACCGCTGGGTCCACGTCGCCTGCCACGGCGCACAGCACCCAGAGAAGCCATTCGAGTCGTGGTTTGCCATGGGGGACGGCAAGCTCACCCTGATGCGCATCATCCAGGAGCGCTACGCGAACTCGGAGTTTGCGTTTCTGTCTGCGTGCCACACTGCGTTGGGGGACGCGTCGACGCCGGACGAGGTTCTGCACCTTGCGGCCGGGATGCAGTTTGCGGGGTTCAATGGGGTGATCGGGACGTTGTGGAAGGTGGACGATTCCGTCGCGCACCAGGTGGTAACACGGTTTTACAGCGAGATATTCAAGCGGTCGGTGATCGACTTTGAGGATGCGGCGGTGGCGCTGAACACGGCTGTGGTGACCTCTGCGGAGGATGTATCGTTGGAGAAGCGGATCGTGTTTGTGCACATTGGAATTTGAGTTGCACGATTTGATGTAGGCTTCTTTTCTTTTCTTCTCATGCGGTGTTCTGTATGAAATGATCTTGTCTTTCCAGGCTGCTGTGTTCGATCTCGAATCATATCTTGGCTTAGCCGGGCAGGATGCGAAACAAATCGTGTTGCGTATCTCGCAATGTCAGTTTTCAGCTAACGCAGTTCTCCTTGTATTCAATTTTGAGCGTTTACCTCTCGACTTTATTCCCACTGGCAAGTGTCACAGTGTGTATGATTTCCTGTTTCCTTGATACTCTCGTGTTCCGTTCTGTATTACATCCTGACTTTCCTGTCGAAGTGCACGATATACGTATGTTTTATGGTTGGCCTTCAGCTTCTCATTCAACGAAATGCAAGCTTCCACCATAATGTTGACATTCTTGACGATACTGTTGTACACAAGCATAACATCAGGAAGAACACGCCACACAAGAGTCGTGACGCCTGTTACTGTACTAGGGGTCGGCTTTGCCTCCCGTGACCTTGCTGACGGAGCAAACCCAGGTCGCGGTTCGCACCAATTCAGGCCAGGTCAGAAATCCGTCAGGAACCTACTGCCTTGTTAGGAACGTTGTTTGCTCATATTTAGGATCTGCAGTCGTGGATGTGACCTTGCTGTCAGCAAGGTACTGTCAATGCGCCACGCACGCACATGCCTGGAGGCAGGTAGGACCCGCCCGAAGCCCGTAAGCTAACACCACAGCCTACAGCCTGCACATGCTACCGCATCCAGAGACTCGGGGATTCCTGCAAATTCTGAATGGGATCGTCATTACTTCACAATCAATCCGTAGCTCTGCGCAAGAGTATACGAACGACCAAAACCGCATCGTATCTGTAAAACTCCTCCGCAAACTAGAAAAAATGCGCATCTCTGCTGATGCCATTCTTGGAGCTGTCGATAAAGCTTCCTGCACGGAATGTACCATCGAAATCGAGTTGACAGAGTGGCTCGTCGGTAGAGAGCCGCACTTATGCCTGGGAAAGCTGGAAGAGATGAGCGACACCCTGAGATCCGCCCGTCAAGGTCCCGAAGCCGCTGAAGACAGGCTTACCGCAGCCATGGCCTTCTTGGATAAACATGCCAACCTCTTCCGCTTTCTGATCTCCCCCGACATCTGGTAGGTTCCTCTGCTACTTTCTGAACGGATACTTGACTCCACGTCCAGGAATCACGAAAGGCTCCTTCACCCGTCATCAGTAGTACCTCAGGCAGAAGTACCTCTTGCCATGGAGGAGACACAGCACGAAGCTCGAGCGACTCGGAGGAACACGTATGTGTCCTGAAGTCTAAGTGTATGGGCGTCATCTGAACATAGCCTCAATAGCACAGCAACAGCACGTGGACAAGTCGAGAATGGGGGGATATCAAAGTTGGACCGAACAATAATGACGAGACGTAAGAGGGAGATCCTGTTCTGTATGCTTGAGTCTGCTGATAGCGACTTGTCGCCAGAGTGTAAGCTGGACGAGATTATGCGATGGCTTGCTGCGTTGGACTGTACGGAAAAGCATGAGAGTACGCTCAAGTTGCGTCAAGAAGGCACGTGCAAGTGGATTTTCTCCACGGGTGCGTACGAAATGTGGAGGTTTGGTGAGAATCAGAATCGGTTCCTATGGTTGTATGGGAAAGGTATGTTGTCTGATACTTTGCGGGTGACCATCGCTGATATCACCCATCGATGTAGCTGGTTGTGGAAAGTCCGTGTTGGTGTGAGTCGATTTGGTCGTCAGTGTCTGTAACTGGTGGTCACCCAAGCCATGATCGAACACCTCAAAACTACGCTAGACGGTGGAGAAGTGGTGGTGTTCTTCTACTGTGATTTCCAGAACAAGCGATCCACGAACCCAACTGAAGTCATGCGCTCTCTTCTCACCCAACTGCTTCGTCTAGTCCATGATATTGGTATTGACCCTGGAGACCTCCCGAACAAGATATTGGAGAAGAAAAGCAAGGGCGTCCTGTCGCTCAACACCCTCGGTAAACTCTGTGATATGGTATCGTGCGCTGCAATCTGCTTCCCTTGGCAGCCCATCGTAGTGATTGACGCGCTGGATGAGTGTGCAGATATCGAGGCGCTCCTGGACGCTCTTGTCACGCTGAATCGGACTGGGGACGTCCGGTTATTGGTGACGAGTCGACCACATGAAGCGATGAAATCTCATTTCGCAAGGATGCCGTCCCTTTCCATCGAGACCATGGCGAAAGAGTTGGCGGTAGACATAGCCTTGCACGTTGAACGGGAGCTTTGCTTGCACAACGTGCTGAGATTGGCTGATTTGGAGATCAAGAACGAGATACGGGAGAAAGTCAACGAGAAAGCAGAGGGCAGGTAGGGTGTCGGTTTGCGGGGTCAGCCAGAAACTCACGCGCTATTGACTAGATTCCGGTGGGTGCAATGTCAACTGGACACTCTGAAACGATGCGAGACCGAAGTGAAGCTGAAGGAAACCCTGGGGGACCTCCCTGATGGGCTAGAAGCTACATACGAAAGAATCTTGTGGTCAATTGACGAGCGCAACGAAGAAGGCAAGCTCGCGAGAAGTGCGCTAGTTTGGCTTGTGGTGGCGTTGGAGCCCTTGCACTTAGGTGAGATTGTCGACGGGCTTTCAGTTGAATCCGAGAAACAAAGGGCTGCGGATGAAACGAGTTGGCTACGAGATGCACTGATAAGCATGCTGTCGAGCCTTGTTCTATACAATGAGCAGACAGATGTCCTTGCTCTATCCCATTTCAGCGTTAAGGTATGCTTCAAATCGTTGCTGCGTTTGTGGAGCCTATACAACATTTTGCAGGAATACTTGACCAGCGGCATGGCACCTCGGGCGTATCATGTCATCCCGCATGAGGCCCATGCAGATGTGGTTCAGATGTGCATTCGCTATGTCACCGCTGTGCTGAAACGACAATCCAGCCCTGCCGATGCTGCACTATTGGAATGCTGTCCTATGCTATCCTACGTGCTCTCCTCTGCCTTCAATCATATTGCTTACGTCGATCCTGGATCAATAGCAGTCCTCGAAGCACTCAAGTCTCTCGGATCGAATGTTTGGCGATATCCATCACATTGGGATCGCCTCCGCGAGTTCCGTGAGGAGGATCTCCGATGGCCTTACCCCCCCTGGCCGTCGTCTAGACATGATGTGGTGCTGTACATCTTGATCGGTTATTCCTCCCCTGCGCTTCTACAGTCATTTTTATCCGCCTATTGTCCTTTAAAGCCAAGGATAGGGACAAACCCGCTCGTCTACGCTGCAGACCTCCGTATGACTGAACACGCAATAATTCTCTTGGAATGCGGTGCCGATGTAAACATGCCCAGCTTGGTGGCTGATGGATCTCACAAAGCCTCTCCACTCGAGATTGCCATCGATCATGGCGACGACGTGCTCGTTGGGGAGCTTTTGCGGAGAGGATGTGTAGTGGCATCAGAGATACTCTCGACGGCTGTCTGCATGCCGTGGTGTAGCACACGAGTCCTTGCGAAGCTCATGAGAACCGATGAGTTTGCGGAATGGGCCCGTGAAATCGGGGACGAGAAGCTGTGTCGAGGTGTATTCAACAGTGCGCTGCCGAATGCGAGAGACGGCAAGAAAATAGACGAAGACCACGTTGTGCTGGCCTGGAGACTGCGCCGGGTTGGCTATGATCTCTCTGTGGACCATCCGTTTGGGGCGGAGTTGGTCGAACGCGCTCTGCATGCGGCACACATCTCAATGCTCGAATTTTTGCTCCCACCTGATCGACCACCTCCAGCCCAGTTTCTCCTTGCTGCATCAACGGGCGATACCCCCGAAACAGCATCAGTAGTCCGTTTCTTGCTCCATAGAGGAGTTGATATACACGCCGTGTCGGTTGAAATATGGGACACTGCGCTCCACCTCGCTGTGATGTGTCCCTGGGAGCCAAGGAGTTCCGAACTGACAAAGACGCTGGTTGTAGCCCTTACGCACGAAATTTTCGGGGTGAAACGCCATTGACCATCGCAATGGGACGAGGATACCTCACGGTCGTGGAACATCTACTCTCATCTAACATTCCCCTACCCTCTGATGTCCTTCCAACTGCATTACGATGGCATTCGCCTCCTCAGATGGTCGATATCCTGATTCGAAAAGGTGTTGATGTGAGGTCCGCCACAGTCAATGGAGAAACCTTGCTTCATCTCGCAATATATAACTACGCCGAATCAACTTGTCTGGACTTGGTAAAAAGTTTGATCCAGGCTGGTCACAGTCCTATCGCTTGCAATCGTTCGGGGGTCACGGCCCTGGGTGCTTCCATCAAACATGGATACACCTCTGTGGTTGACTTCCTGCTCTCGCGCGGTGTCCAGTTGCCTTCCGACGTCTTCCCAACTGCATTAAAATGGCACTCGTCGCCTCAAATGATCGAATCCCTGATTCGAAAGGGCGCTAATGTCAACTATTGCGCACACACCTTACTTCATCTCATAATCTCCAACTACGGCGAATCAATGTGTCTGGACTTGGTCAAGGGCTTCATCCGGGCTGGCTGCAGCCCTATCGTCTGTGATCTTTCGGAGGTAAAGACCCTAGCAGCTGCCGTTGAACGTGGATATGCTTCTGTAGTTGCCCTTCTCGTCTCCAATGTTCTACCTCTTGCACTGCAGGCGTACCTGCCCTGCCAGATGATCAAGCTTATGATCCAAAAAGGTGCTGAAGTCAACTGTTGTGCATCCAATGGAGGGACCTTACTTCATCTCGCGATCTCCAACTATGATGAATCAGCATGTCTGGACTTGGTCGACAGTCTCATTGAAGGTGGCTGCAGCCCTATTGCCAGCAATCGTTCGAGGATTACGGTCCTAGGAGCTGCCGTCGAACGTGGATACACTTCTGTGGTTGGCCATCTGCTCTTGGGTGATGTCCAGCTACCTTCCGATATTTTGTCGTTTGCGCTCAAGGTGCACTCCTCTCCCAAAATGGTTGAATTCCTGATTCGAAACGGTGGGAATGTGGGATCTGGCGGGGATACCTTGCTTTGCCTCGCAGTCTCTAATTATGTCGAATCAGAGTGTCTGGACTTGATCAAGAGTTTCGTGCAGGCCGGCTACGATCCTACTGATGGGTTAACACTCGTGGAAGCTGCCCTCGAACGTGGATATACTTCTGTGGTGAAATATCTCGACTCATTTGATCCTCTTCACAACCTGCTATGCGCACTTTGGAAGCAGTCAGCTCCGAAAATAATTCAATTACTAGTACGCAACGGTGCCCGTGACCTCGTGATGATGCTTGAGCTTCATTGGGAAGATGTCGTCGAACAGGTGCATGCTTATTACTGTGACTCGGAACGAAACTGTCAGCAAATCATCGCGATCCTCAGGGCAGCGAAACGGACGTCTCCAGCTCCTGGGGACGGGTCGCTGGGCCACGTTAAAAAGAGAGCTAGGCTTGAATGAGTGACTTGACGCTTTGGATGGATTCGTAGCATCTTGTTTTGCCTGGTGGCAGTGGATGCGATGCTCATTCCTCTTTTCATCCATGCTATGTTCGCAATCTCTTTTTTTTTTTTTTGGTAGTATAGTCTCTGAGTCAGAGGCTGTTGCACAAAGACGATCCGCTTCCTTGTAAAACCGACTGACAATCTGGTGCATGACGGAATGTCCCGTGGCTTCCAGAGCATCCCGCTGAACCATGTGGGCTGCATACCGGCCGCAAGATGCAACGCCTCGTCCGTTCGACGGCCACGAACGAAATCATGTCCTTCGCTCTGGAAGAACCCGCAAAACTGAGACTCCTCAGAATCGACATTACGAAGAATCGCGTTGGGTCGTATTGTTTCATGCCTGTTGGAAAGCCATGCCGAGAAGGTGGGTGCGCGAATCCGTGGTGAGTCTGGTTTGCGTGGGCCTTGTTTTCGGCCCCGATCCCTTCGCACCACCATGTATGCGTTGGTGGCTGCATGCCGGCGCATTCCTTCACCCCTTATCCCTTGCAAGCGGATCCACGCATGTGCCCGAGCAGAATGCCACGCTTTCCCGTCGTCTGCGAACGCGCCGCACGACACCACTCGACACGTGGAAATAATGTCTTGGATACCGCAATCTCTGGCGTCGGCTGCCGAGGGCTCGGTACATGTGGTAGAGACTAGACGGCCGGAAGAAGCCGCTCAGCAGCAGCAAGGAAACCATGACGAGGCGGGGGTGGTGGATTAACAGTGGATGGCCGACCCGCAGTTGGGGTCTTGGCTCAGTCTTGGCTGCATACCAAGGAGGAAGGACCTTGTGCTGAGAAAGAGGGTGAGCTCCGGGAACAACAGGAGCCACAAGAGGGGGGGCTTGCAAGGGAGGAAGAACCTACAGAACAGAAGGGGGATGAAGATGATAAACAGGAGGGAAGAACATCCAAAGCAGGGATAGAAACGGAGAAGAGAAGACGAAGACGAATGCGAGGAGAGGAAAAAGAGACGAGAAGGAGAAGCGATAAAAGAATGGGCCGAAAAAGAGGGCCGAAAGGTGATGAGACGAAGCGATTCCGGGAGAGCACCCAGACGACAGTTCGAGGTCCTCGCCCTGTGTGCGCTCGAGGCTAGGAAGTGGCTCGGGCTCGGGAAAAATGCAAGGTCCAGGCATGACAGCAAACACAAGCATAGTTTCGTGGAGTAACGCTTCCTGCAGACTCTCGTTTTTTTGCTCTAGCTTATGGTATTAGTGTTATCGTGGTAATGAACCGTACATTGCGGATACAGAGGTAGAAGGACTGAATGGTGTCGTTGTCTGGTGTGGTGTCGACCGACGCTCCCGGACGCTCAACAATTCGAGAAGGAATCCAGGCCCGACGGTGAAGACACAAGGCCAGGCTACCTTACCGCTCTCACTTGTGGAGAACAAGTTGCGGTGTGTGCTTGCGTGTCCGTTCCAGGCTCGAAATTCTCACCAACATGATCTTCAAGCGGTCGATGTCAGCACTCGTCTTCCACGCCGTATCTCTACCTCCAGACCAACACCGCCCACCGACGAAGAAATGAACTCGAATCACCAATCAGTCCGACCTACTCCCCGGGGACGACACACATTCACGTGGCCTTACCAACCCCTGCTAGAGGCCTTCAGGCTGACGCACCAATTCTCCAGTGCCTATAAATCATGCCAGCGTGCTCACCAATAGCTCAACATCACCCCAAACACCAGCTTTCCGGATCGACTGTCATCATCTACCATGTCGGTTATCCAACAGACCCCTGCACTGTTCAAGCCCATCCAGGTCGGCCGGGTGGACCTTGAGCACCGCGTCGTGCTCGCCCCGTTGACCCCGTTTACGAGCCCATGCCTCTCACGTCCCCGGTCCTCAGCAGGCAGCCTATTATTCCCAACGCGGTTCCGCCCCCGGGAGCTTGCTGATCATGGAAGCGACCTTTATCTCGCACGATGCAGGCGGATACACACGTGTCCCTGGAATCTACACCGATGCCCAAATCCAAGGTTGGAAAAAGGTATGTGAGGTCTTTCTTTTCTATGAGGACCTTGTCTGGACAAGGTCACAGACGCGGTCCACGCCCAGGGGTCGTACATCTTCCTCCAGCTCTGGGCGCTCGGTCGTGCCGCCGACCCAGACGTCCTCGATAAGCAAGATCCGCCATCGCCTTACGTCTTCGCATCAGCTGTTGCGCTCACTGGCAAGTCAAGGGCTCCTCATGCGCTGAGCGAGGCAGAGATCAGGGATTACATCGCTGCGCACGCCAACGCCGCGCACAACGCCGTCTACGGTGCCGGGTTCGATGGTGTGGAGATACACGGCGCAAATGGATATCTTATCGATCAGTTCCTTCAATCCGTATCCAATACGCGCACGGACCGGTGGGGTGGGGACGAAGAGGGCCGGACACGATTCGCGAGAGAGGTTGTTGACGCCGTCGTGGATGCCGTAGGCGCTGACCGCGTTGGCATCCGCATCAGTCCCTGGAGCACCTACCAAGGTGAGCACCGCTGAGCCGGTCCGCGAGGCGCTTTTTCATGCTCATTTCGTCTCGCATGAAGATGGAGGACCCACGACCGACATTTGCCTATCTTGCCACCGCACTGCGCGATAAGCATCCCAAGTTGGCGTATCCGCACGCGATCGAGTCGCGCGTGTCAGGCGTCGTGGACCGGGTGTCTGGCGAAGACGAGAACAGCGACTTTCTGCGAGCGATATGGAGCGGCGGGCAAGGTGGCGAGGACAGAGTGTTCATATCTGCTGGCGGGTATACCCAAGAGACGGCCCTGCGTACCGCTGAGGACAAGGGCGGGCTCGTTGCCTTTGGGCGCCAGTATATATCCAACGTGAGTTTCTGTCTCTCGTCAGTTCATGTCCCCGGACTCATGCGTGGACTCGACGACATAGCCTGACTTGCCAGTTCGGCTGCAAAAGAACCTGCCGCTGACGCCTTCAGATCGATCAAAACACTATTTGGAAGGAGACCTGACGCCCTTTGGATACAGCGATTGGCCGTTCGCGGATGGCGCTGTCAGGCTCTGAGGTAGCACCTTCCCGACGAGAACTGAACGGATAGAATATACCATTAGACTACATTTGATTAGTGGAGCCTATACACTAGAGCACGATAACCACCAAATTAACAAGGATTCGTTTGTTCGAGTACTTGCCTTCACAGCCCTGGCGTGAGCATGCCAGTGACCCTTGGTATGTACTGCCATATGCTTCCCACTCGCGGAGCAGAGCGCATGCATGCTTGTTGTGCTCCACCACCACCATCCGCCACTTAGCACGCTCATCTCCGCACTGCATCGATCAACTTTCCTCGGCCCACTACTATACCGCGTAGATTAAACTCGTATCAACTAGGTCAACAGACGCTTCAATGACATCATGCGAGTGGAGGATTACTTGCTAGGAATCCCCCAGAGATCGTCCCCCAGCTGGAAGGTGAAGCCAGCACTTCGAAGCGGCCACTTGCGCGTTGCCAAACACATCCAGCTGCTTCAGATTGATGCTTCCTTATTCGCATACGAACCGGTCCTCAAAGCATATGCAGCTCGTTCCCCTGTCAAAGGAATTGCTGTCCTGGAATGAGGGGCGACGATTCAATCGCCTTCCACACCGGTTGACGCGGTTTTACAGGCGCTCTCGACGAATCCTTCCACGGATCTTCAAAGTATTCTTTCGCTGTCTAAATCAGTCCAACTCGGCCACTTCCAAGCGAACTCTCTGCTTGCTAGACGTCGCGCGTCACCAGCGCGTGGCGCTGATCCAAGGGCCTCCAGGTGCATACGAACACCCTTTTCTCAACCGTCTTTAGCCATTCCCTCGCATCGCGCTCGTCCTAATCTGCTCATGCATGACAGGTACGGGCAAGTATCGTATTGGTGCCCTTCTATGCTGGCTAACGCCATCCACGACCGCACGTCTCAGGCGATCCTCGTCGTGTGTTGCACCAACCACGCCCTCGACCAGTTCTTGGAAGATCTCATCGGGATTGGCATCGCCACTGGCTCGATCGTCCGTATCGGCGGCCGCGCGAAGCATCTCTCTCTGCAGTCTGAGGAACGCGCCAAGCCCGCAGTCACTACGACGGAGTGGACTCTGGAGCATCAGGCAAAGACCAGTTCCGGGTTTCTACAGGCCTGCTTAAACGATGCCTTCCGAGCGCTCGCGAGACCCGAGAGAGCAGTCAAGTTCGACAACGTACTGACCCACATCGAGTTCGATGGTCCTGATTACTAGGAGGCGTCCCAGGTTCCGTTACCGGCGCAGGATAGATCGTGTACTGTAGAAAAACGGGAGACCTACAAGGCTGGATTATCTCATACCGTAATGATCGAATGGGCGGGGCGCCGGTATACTCAAGCATCGCCCTAATGTATATGCTACGGCGGCCATCTGGAACACGAATGTCCCATCTCGTCAAGCGTTACTTGCCAAGTGGAGGAATGGTATCGTCAAGGAACACGTTGCGGATATGTGCAACGTCGGCAGGGACTAGTACAACAACGTTCAAGACGAGTTGGCTCGCAGGTTCGGAGCGTCTCCGGTGGCGATCCCAAGAAAGGATCATCGGACGCACGACCACTGGGGCAGCCAAGTACGCCGAGGATCCTTCTGCAGTCTGTCCAGATATATTGCCCGTCGAGGAAGCTGGCGAGGTCTTGGAGAGCCACATTCCGCTGGGGGCCAAGACGCAGCAAATGATTGTCATCGGTGACCACAAGTACGGGCGAGTTTCATGCACCACGCTCGTACGTCGGGTTCTCATTCCCGTGGCAGACAGCTTCGACCAAAAGTGAACAGCCATCAGTTGACGGTGGAAAAGGGGGAGGGATTCGATCCGAATAGATCCCTCTGTGAGCGTCTCGTGTTGAAGGAGTTTCCCCATCAAACACTGACGACGCAGCACCGTATGCGTCCCGAGATCTCCGCGTTCATCCGGGAGTTGACCTATCCCGAACCGATTGGCCAACCGAGCACGCAAAACAGAGCCGACATTCGTGGTGTCCAATCTTTACCATTTCAAGGATTGTGACTTTGCAGCTCACAATGCCACCACCATCAAAGCGGATCCTCTCGCTCAAAGACCTGACATCGAAGGTGATATATCATACAGGGATTGTACTAGATTGGTTGACATTGTTGTATTAGTGAACAGGTGCATGTCACCATTCAATGTAATGTGACAATTTGGTGTGGGTCCTTGACTTCTTGGGGTATAAGGTGAAGGAGTCATCTGTTGGTCAAGTATGCACACTTCCACTACATAATTTTATGGTGATACAAGGGAGAGAAAAAACAGTGAAATTCTAAGAAAAAAACAGTTAGAAGAGAGCAAAAGGAGTTGAATGATCATTTCCAACAAGTAATCCAGGATTCCCCAAACAAAGAGAAATCAGTGTTCTGGGTATGGATGCCATTAGTAGAAATAACTACTGAGTGAAATGGAAAACAGAGGAGGGGCCTAGACCAAGGGGCAATCCATGCAAATATTGCTTTGTTAGAAGACTGAATCCAACCATCTATCATATTCAAATCATGTGAAGGAAGAAGCTGTTGTGTCCTCCATATCCTAATAGTATTGTCACTTGAGCCAGAAACAATGTGATTGCCATCTGATGAGTAGGCAACAGACCAGACTATACCTGTATGCCCTAGAAATGGACTTGCCACACACTGTCCTGTAATCACATTCCAAACCTTGATAGTGTTGTCCTGTGAGCCAGAGACAATGTGGCTGCCATCTGGTGAGTAGGCAATAGAGTTGACTGAATCTGTATGTCCCTGGAATGGACCTGCTATACACTATCCTGTGGTTGCATCCCAAACCCTAATGGTCTTGTCATCTGAGCCAGAGACAATATGGCTACCATCTGGTGAGTAGGCAACAGAGTTGATTGAATCTGTATGCCCTTGGAATGGACCTGCTACACACTGTCCTGTAATTGCATTCCAAACCACAATGGTTGTATCCTCTGAGCCAGAGACAATATGGTTGCCATCTGGTGAGTAGGCAATAGAGTTGACTGAGTCTGTGTGCCCTTGAAATGGACCTGCTACACACTGTCCTGTGGTTACACCCCAAACCCTAATGGTTGCATCCTCTGAGCCAGAGACAATGTAATTGCCATCTGGTGAGTAGGAAATAGAGTTGACTGGACTTGTATGCCCTTGAAATGGACCAGCTACACATTGCCCTGTGACTGCATTCCAGACCCTGATGGTGTTGTCCAAAGAACCAGAGACAATGTGGCTACCATCTGGTGAGTAGGCAATACACCAGACTGAATCTGTATGCCCCCAGAATGGACCTGCCACACATTGTTTTGTGATTGTATCCCAAACCCTAATAGTTTTATCTCTTGAACCAGAGACAATATAGCTTCCATCTGGTGAATATGCTACAGAGAAGACTGAACTTGTATGCCCCTGGGATAAATGCACCAAAGACTGTCCTATGGTTTCATTCCAAACCCTGATGGTGTTGTCTGAAGAGCCAGAGACAATGTGGCTGCCATTTGGTGAGTAGGCAACAGACAAGACTGAACCTGTGTGCCCCTGGAATGGACCTGCCACATGCTGTCCTGTGGTTGCATCCCATATTCTAATTGTCTCACCATGTGAGCCAGAGACAATATGGTTACCATCTGGTGAGTAGGCAACAGAGTTGACTGAATTTGTATGCCCCTGGAATGGACCTGCTATGCACTGCCCTGTGATTGCATTCCAGACCACAATAGTTGTATCCTCAGAGCCAGAGACAATATGGTTTCCATCTGGTGAATAGGCAACAGACCACACTGTACCTGTGTGCCCTAGGAGTGGACCTGCCACAAGCTGGCCTGTGATTGCATTCCAAACCCTGATGGTGTTGTCTGAAGAGCCAGAGACAATGTGACTGCCATCTGGTGAGTAGGCAATAGAGTTGACTGAATCTGTATGCCCCCAGAAAGGACCTGCTACACACTGTCCTGTGACTGCATCCCAAACCCTAATGGTCTTGTCTAGAGAGCCAGAGACAATATGGTTGCCATCTGGTGAGTAGGCAATAGAGTTGACTGAATCCATGTGCCCTTGAAATGGACCTGCTACACACTGTCCTGTGGTTGTATTCCAAACCCTAATGGTGGTATCTGAAGAGCCAGAGGTGATGCAGTTGCCATTTGGTGAGTAAGCAACAGACAAGACTGAATCTGTATGTCCTTGTAATGGACCAGTCACACACTGCCCTGTGATTGCATTCCAAACCCTGATGGTCTTGTCTATTGAACTGGAGACAATGTGGCTGCCATCTGGTGAGTAGGCAACAGACAGGACTGAAGATGTATGGCCCTGAAAAGTGTGGACCTCTACAGGCCAGCTGCCTGGACACCCAGAAGTCATGGGAGCATGCTTCTGTAGATGATCAGCCCACAGTTGCCTCAATGGAGAGTTGCTGGGTGTCTGTGATAAGGCTGACAGGTACAGATGAGGAGTTGACTCTCTTAGTACTGGTGCAAACACTTGGATGAACTGACATCCCTCTGATGCCAGCTTTGACATCTCTGGGTCCTAGTAACATTTTTAAGACTCCTGATTTATTATCATGTACTCTCTTACCTTTGCCCACCCACTTAGGATAGTGCAGGTTTTCAAAGCAGATGAGATGAATAGCACTGGGGAAGAAAGGGACAGCAGGCTGATGGCTTCAAGCCAGTAAGGAAAGAAGTTCTGGAAAAATACTCTAACTTCTCCTGACAGTTCTGGGGTATAATCAACATGTTGAAGGTGGTCCATCCAGTATTGGCATGCATAGGACAAATGAAGGGGAATGGCAATGTTGACTTGGTAAGCTAGGTTAGGGACAGCAGAATTGCACAGTCGGGAGTCCTTGAGCTCGCAAATGTTGAACTTGAGCATGGCCTGCATGCAGGTGAGCAATGCTCGTCCAAGAGAAAGGGTATGGTGAGGTAGGATGGAGACATAGAAGTCTGAGCTACGGTCCCGATCGAGCAAAAAGTCACGGAATGACGTATGAAGCGGTCGGATTGGTTTGTTTTCATACAAAACGCCATCCAGCAGTGATCCCATTGGCTTGATTACATCCTGCATATTAACTTCACCATCCGGGTCAAATAGGGCCGAGAGGCAAGCGAGTGACAGCGGTTCCTTCAGCGCGAGTACAATAGCCATCACATCTCGAAAGCACTTCCGAGCTTCGTCGAACGTGAATAGTTGTCCAAGGATGGTCCGGTACAACTCGTCCAGAGGCCAAGTGAACGCGCAGTTGTTGCTTTGCAGGAGTATATTCAATCGCTTCAGCGGGTTCAATCCAGCGCCACCAATCCCTTGAACAAAGTTGCAAGCTGTCGCAGCCCACTGAAAAAGGCGTTGTGAATGTCGGACGAGCAGTCGACACCACTCCTGGTTAGGCCAGGCTGACTCGAGTGCAGAGTACCGATGAAGGGAATGGTGGATGAATCTTTCGATATCTTCGTCGATAACGTCCTCAGGGATATCGCCCATTTGTTTATGAACCAGGCCTGAGCAGGGTAAAAGTGCGGAGAGAATATCGTCTTCCGGGCGAGCCGTGATCAGAAAGCGAAGGTTCGTCGAAAGAGTATTTCCGATGATCTTCTCAGAGATTGCCTGTAGGAGTTGTCGCCGACTGATTTGATCCCCGCTTTCATCCAGCGCGTCGATTACCACAACCAGGGGTCCGATGGAATGCAGCTCTGCACTTACATCGACAATGAGCCGCTCGACTTGTTCCAAGGGAGACGTCGACGTCCGAAGTGATCGGTTATTCTTGACGATGCCCCACAGGGCAGACCGGTACTGCCCATCATGGTCGGACAGGTCGCGCGCGATTGTGCTGAACAGATTTTGTGGGTTTCGCCTTGCAACGTCGGCGCTAGAGAAGCAATACGACGAGCCCAATCTCTCTTGCATGTCATATACTCGCGCGATCGTGTGAGCGATCGCGGACTTGCCCGACCCTGCGACCCCGGTGAGGAGACATACCCGAGGGGCATCATCGGAAGGATCGTTCAGGACATCGCAGATCTCACGAAGGATAGATTCGCGAGTGCCTGGTAGACAGCCCTTCTCTTGAGCGTACCTCGCCCCAAACGCATATGGGATATCGTTGAGGTCAACCGATTCCGCTGTGTTAGTCATTCATGAACATCGAACAGGAGTTACTCGGAGGAGCACTTACCGGTGTGTTCCACGACGTTCATTATACGAACCACGACGAGCTCGGTCTGGAGCGTTATTCCCTCTAAGAATGCCGTCTTCAGTTCCCGCAACTTGTTCTCGAATCCCGTGATCTTTGCGTCGATATCCGAGATCGTGTATTTCGCCATTCGAACCCCTGGACACACCGATCAGTCTTGAGCGGTATGAAACAAGCAACGACAGACAAAAGTTGTCTTTCGCGTAATCGGCAATGAAGTAGCCACACTCCGTCACCTGCCGGAGCAAAAGCGAAAGGGGCTTCGTATGCGCCTTGATCGTCTTCAGAGGTGCAGCATCGTCGACAAACGCAAACACGTCGTTCATCGCCCCTGATAGGCGAACAATTTTCTCGTCGCGCTGTTTCTGGTTCACCAGTACCTGTGTCAAATATCACGCGGATCGGTGATGGCACGGAGATCGAGCGACGGGACAGACCTGGGTCGCAGCCGAGATGACTGACCACGCCAGTGACGCACATGGATGAACCTGGGAGACATTCAGACGAAGGAAGAGCTGGGACATAAAAAAATACGAGATACCTGGGCGACTTCAGCGACGATCCTGTTAAACAGCTCGACCCTCCTCAAAAGCACGCCCCATGTATCCTCAAACCTCTGTGCTTCCGTGATGATGTTAGTACCAGCACCGACCACCGAGCTCATGTGGTCGGAGGTCGAGGGTGCAGAAGCAGGTCTTCGAATCCCCTCGAAGGCCCTTTGGAAAGCACCAGCCGCCTGGACGTCATTTGCAGTGACACCCTGGTCAATAGCCAATGCAAACTTGATGGTGATTCCCAGGGTATCGGACCCATCGGAGGTGTCTTTCTCTACCTTCTCAAATACTTCGAATGGTCAGCAGAAAGAGACAAAACGAAGAACTCGGTCGCCGTACCGCCGTCGTTTAGTTTTCTCAGTAACCCCTCAACGGTATCAGTGAGAGCAGCAACTAGTTTGTCCTTCCCAACGCGGTGCTTCTGCAAAACCTTGACGACGGCGGAAGGATCATCTTTCACATCACTGGCGAGAATCGATTT
Organism: Boletellus ananas; assembly: GCA_038089895.1. Taxonomy (NCBI): domain Eukaryota; kingdom Fungi; phylum Basidiomycota; class Agaricomycetes; order Boletales; family Boletaceae; genus Boletellus; species Boletellus ananas. The sequence goes on along the minus strand of JBBPLS010000315.1, from coordinate 837 downwards.
CGTGAGTGCGGAAGAGAATGGATGAATTGTACGCACAACGACAGCTGTTCCTTCCAGGAAGTGTGATCCTTTTTCTCCTTGGCCACGCTGGTCGACCGGGTGGTATCGCCAACGGTAAACTCAATCCAGAACTGCCGTGCGAGGGAGATATTGCGTCGCACTTGCGTGCGAAGCTCGATTTCTGAAAGAGTAAACTGACACGCAACAGAAAATCTGGCGTTGCAAGCCTACCCTTGATAGTAATTGTTTTCGCCCTGAACCCACGGCTCAGCACATGTGTTCCGGTTACGAAAGTGAGCGCGCCGCACGTACATGGTCAGACTTCGAGTCGTTGAGCTAGATGGTGTATTCAAAGCGGATATACGAACGTGGTGGTGTTGAGGTGAGCGTAACCCGCAGTTCGGAGCACGAGGCCATCTGGGCCGGAATGGCCCGGGGACCGGTGCAGTGTCGACAATCCATTCCCGTGGGTAAAGTATGGCCGAAGATTCGGCAGCAACCTTGTTTGCAACGAGATACTGCACCATGTTCGAAAAGGAAACTGTCGGATCCATTATATCGAAATCTTACGGTCTCTTGTCATTACCAGCCCCGATAACCCATTGACAGATTTCAGTTCGGCTCCCTGGAATGATGTCACTGTGTTGGTCACTCCTCGTCACTCGGTTCGGCGACACTGGAACACGGCAATGGCATATGAACGTTGTCATCTGTCAGACCAATCCACACAGGCAGTCGCGAAGAGCAACTGTGATCTGGTGAAGAAGATAATATTCTGAACCTAAGGAAACATTCATACATGCTGGTCCTTATATACTGCTATGCCTATCTATGACA
>JBBPLS010000314.1:0-26041 GCA_038089895.1 Boletellus ananas | reverse complement strand
AACCCCTTTCTTACTAATGATGGGTTATGAACCAAGAGCATATCTGGCCATTGGACAAACCTTTCTACCAGCCCTAGAGCAGCAGCTTACCATTCTCAATAAAGCCCAAGAGGAAGTGCAGCAGGCCCATCAGGTGGCATGACAGGCCATGACAGAAAGAGTCTGCTCTTCTTACAAATCATGGAAAGTGGGCAATAAGGTATGGCTAGACAACCAGAACCTCAAGCTACACTATGCCTTGAAGAAACTTGCCCCACAATGGGAAGGCCCCTTTGAGATCACCCAGGTTATATCTCTAGTAGCCTTCAAACTTAAACTTCCTCCCACCTGGTGGATTCACCTGATGGATTCACCTGGTGTTCCATGCTAATCTGTTATATCCCTATAAGGAAACCATGGAACATGGACCCAATTACATCAACCTGCCATCCAAACACATCAACGGAGAAGACTAATATGAGGTAGATCAAATTCTTGCTCATTGAGGTACTATAGCATGAAAGCAGTACTTGATCTGTTGGAAGGGTTACTCATCCACTGAAAATACCTGGGAACTGGAACATAATCTGACAGATCCCCACAAACTCCTTCAGGCATATAAGGCTGCATGACCCAAGGATTTCCTCCCAGTCAGCCGAAGAAGAAAGAAAGCATAGCATGTCTCAACCTCTATGATAAATAGCATCATGATTTCTCTCTCTCCTTTCCTAGTTGCTTCTCTTTTGATTTTCTTCATTTTTGTCCTTATTCCATTTTTCATAGTTCTTCTTTGCTTGTGGGATGCCCACTGCCACCTCATTTCCCAATATGTTAACACTCACTATGCCCTCACCCCCACCGCTATTGTCTATCAACACCACTCCCAGAATTGGGACTAGCCCATTCAGGACCAACCCCCTATCCCTACCCTAATCATCAACTGCATGCAAGTGTGGTGCTTTTCCATCAAATTCCCTGACATGGCCAACAAGAATGACATGGGGTGGGGATCAGCATTGGGAAACACCTGGTGACCCACTGCACTCATCAAACACTTTTGACATACATCCTTTTTAGTGTTACCTAGACTTTATTCTTTCTGACCTGCCCACCTATCAGCCGATCAGCAGACATTTATGTGACAGTGTCCTACCTATGCAATTACCATCTTGCCTCTTGGCTGTGGGAGATAATCCACCTCTATGTCTCAATTGTCTCTCTCACCCTTAGCTGGTTAACTTTCTGTTTGACCTTCTTGGAGATCCTACTGTTGTTTTTGTATTAGAGGATGTTCCATTCTTTCAAGAATCCCCTTACCTCCCACTGATCATTCATCTCTTGAGATTCTACTTCATCACCCAGAGATCCCTGGTTGTACTACTCCCTCGCCTTATATATGCTTGTTATGCAGGGCGTACCTCAAGTGGTCAAGATCAGGATCCAATGGGCAGGACACTCATGAAGAGGTACAACTCAGCCCAAGGGATGAGGGACTATACGTTCAAGAGAACGGACTAGAGCTAGAGGGCCCGAAGGCGACAAAGGACTAGGTTTGCCTGAGGAGGCCTGAGGGACTAGGGAGGACTCAAGAGTACGCGTATATTGTGCAGATCGAGAATGGAGATACAAGGTGAGGAACTAAGGATTATATACTCGAAGCAAAGGTACACAGACCAAGCTGTGCGAAAGGGACGCATAAGCATAGAACATCATAGAATGCAATGGAAGTTGGAAGGTGAGTAAGCAACGATGACAATTGTTGCTGTGGAAGACTAAGCGAAAATGACAAGAACAAAAGAGAAGACTAGAGTGGTAAGATGCTCACACAGGAGCTGCTCGTGATGATGACGAAGTGAAGATATTTGTAGAAGAACATACTGAAGACTAGAGAACAATGAGGGCAAAGGAGAGAAAGGAAGAAGAGTCCGCGGTGAATCAAGGAAATCATAACAATGCTGAAGAAACACTTGTGGAAATCAATGCCAAAGTCACCTGCTCCTCCATTGCATCAGCAAGGGAAACAATTGGGGACCTCACCTTACTAGCAGGACTCCTGCAGGCAGTTTGCAATCTCCCCAGAGAATTAGTGCTACCACACCTCAGACTCTATCTTTCTCTCCTCTGCAATAATGAATGACAATTTTATCTGTTTCCTGACACTGCCAGATCCTCAAAACATTGGGTTCACATGGGTAGAACCACTGGGAATGGAGAACTTTCCTCTGGACATTTGACACAACCAACCAGCCTGCAGATATCTACCCTGCTGCATAACTTTATCCCAGTTCATCCAGACACTCTCAAATCAGATCCCAGCACACCTGATTCTACACACCCCCCAATCCCAATCCCACCTCCACAACCCACTCATGTCAGAGTTTACACCCAAAGAGCTCGACTCTCTCCAAAGCTGGTTCACTCTAGTCCTGGCTGCACTGAACAATACACCAAGGGATCAAGCCCAACCCCTGGTGGATCACATGATGCAGATCAGCAGGAAAGCTCCTCTGATCAATCCTCCCCCTTTAAGTCTAAAGCATCTCAAAGAGGGCAGTTGCTTTGCTTCACCTGTGGGTCCACTCATCACTTTAGATCCAATTGCCAACACTTCCACTGCCCTTACTGCCACCTTTCCACTCCTGGACATCCTCAATATGCTTGTCCACAACACCTTTGCCCTTGATGTGGCCATGCTGGACATTCAGACCCTTTCTGTTTGACATTGCCAATACCAAATCATGATGCCAGTGATGATGCCAGTGAGAAGTTCTACTCCAGTCAGGAGGCTATCTGAGTCAGTGCCTCAGATCAACACTAGGGATATTGTTACAAACCTAGAATGGCAGGTGGATTCACCTCTCTATCTTCCTTTCAATTATGCACTTAACTTCTCTTCTCAGTATTACCATGTCCCAGGATTGGACAGCCCTTGGCTGGATGATCACTCTTACCTGGCCTTCCAATTTGATCCATAGCTGGATACTGTAAGTCACCTTTGGTTTCCTTGTTACCACTGATTGCAGTTGTGCCACTTATAATTCCCACATTCTAGTTCTATCTTGGCACAACTCACATCTTCCTCTTTTGGTTATGGTTACACCTCTCCTATCTCAAGATGCTTACTCCTCTGTACTGCATTCATTTGTGGTTACATGTTTCCCCTATATTCACACTAGGCATCTCATGTTTATCCTAAATTGTGTACAGCTCTATCTAGGTATTTATATATGCCTTGTACTTGTACTTTTCCCCAGTTAGTTCTGTGCAATCTACACATAGTTTCTTCCTGTCCACAAGTCCTCGAGAGGATAGTAAGATCCCTTTACTTTTGATAAGTCTCACACCACTTGTTAAGTGTGTGCTTGACAGTTAGGTTCTGCACATATGCATAATATATCCCTACACAGACTACATGGATACTTGTTTGGAATGAAGTCAATGCCTGCAAACCCTGCAACTGGTCAATCTCCCAGATGGACACCAAACACAGCGACTGAAACAAAGGCTGTCACAGAATACAAAACTGCCATCACAACATGGACTGAAGAAGATGCTGTCATAAAACAACAAATTGCTGTCACTATCCCTAGTTCCCTCTACATTGAACTCATGTCCAAGGGCACATTGCATGAGTGGTACACTACCTTGAAAGACAAGTTCAAAAACTGGTTGCTGGTCATTGCATAGGAAAAACAACAACAACTCAATGAGCAATGGCTCAAAGAGGGTGGCGACATCCATGTCCATTTTGACAAAATGTGGCTCCTCCAAGAAGAGCTTGCATCACTTGGTTCACCTGTCTCTGACAATGACCTATTCAATATGGTCTTCACATCATTACCTCATTCCTACAACCCTGTCCTCACCACCATCTCAACCAGCATGCATATATTGAAGCAGTGCATCACTGCCACTGAGCTTATGTCTGCTGCTATGGATGCATATGACCAATTTGTTGCACAAGGCACTGTGAAATCTAAACAGGAAAAGGAGGACATAGCACTTAACACCAATGCAAAAAGAGATAAAGAAAAGGGACATATAAAGAAATTCAACAGCAATTGTAACAATTATGGGTGGCACAGACACTGAAGCAGGGACTACTGGGAGGAGGGCAGTGGTAAACATGGCCAGGCACTGAAGCACTGGAAGTTGTGAGGCAAGAAGTCCAAAGCTACAAAGTCAGCACATGTCATTGCTGATGATGCAGAGCCAGATGGTGTCTGGTTGGCAGATGTATTGCCAAGTGAACTGGACACTGTAATAAGCTTCCTGTATGCCATCTTAGCCCAAGCAAACTCATTGACAACCACCATCGAGTTGTACAACAGCAGCACATTACAGCATTTGTCTCCCTACCAAGGGCAGTTTGTCAACTTCATCCCTATCACCCCAAAACTGATTAAAGTAGCTGACAAGCATACCTTTGATGCGATTGGACATGGTGATCTCCTCATTGAGGTTCCAAATGGGAATACCAAGACCTGCATACACCTGAAAGATATGCTCTACACACCATCCATAGGCATGACTCTCATCTTGGTCAGCAAGCTGGTTGCAGCTGGCTACATCACACTTTTTCATGACCCTGTTTGTCATATTTTCAACCCCCAGAAGCAACTAGTAGGACAGATCCCAGTTAGCAATGGCCTGTATTGTGTCAAGTGCACCACAAAGCCAACATTCACTGGTGCAGCTAACTCCATGGAAACACTCACCATGGCAGAGATACATGCATGGCTCTCCCACATCATGCCATCCATGATATGCAACATGCTGGGGAAAGGAATGGTCGAAGGGATCAGACTAGATTTGCTACAACAAATGATGGGTCAGTGTGAGTTGTGCAAGTATGGAAAGGCCATATACAAACATATTGGGAACATTCAAGAGCCAAAATGGTGTGAACAGTTTGGAGATGAGGTTCATATGGACATCTGAAGACCATTGGACATGCAGACACCTGGTCACAAGAAGTTTTATGTCTTGTTTACCAATGATCATACCCACTACACCCACCTCTACCTCCTTGCAACGAAATCTGACATGTTCAATGCATACCAGATGTATGCAGCATGGGCAAAGACACAGCATGGTGCCATGATCAAATGTCTCTGATCAGACTGTGGTAGTGAGTACCTGAGCAATGAATTTCAGCCAGTACCTCAAATCACAAGGCACTGAGCGCAAGCTTACCATGCATGATATACTCCAGGATAATGGTGTGGCTGAACACCTCAACCATACACTCATTGAGCATGTGCAAATGATCCTACATGCCAGTGGCCTCCTGAAGAATCTGTGGAGGGAAGCATTAGTACACATTGTTTGCATCAAGAACCAAACAGGCTCTCATGCACTTGACAGCAAGACACCACATGAGTTGTTGACAGGCAAAAAGCCCACCCTTGCAAACCTACCTGAGTGGGGTACACACATTTGGGTGCATGATGACAGCAGCCCCAAACTAGATGCATGAGCTCATGAGGGGCACTGGATCAGATTCGATGCAAACAGCAGTGTGTACTGGATCTATGATGAGGACTGCTATACTGTATCTGTTGAGTGCAATGTCTCATTCACACGGTATAAGGATGCACCATTAGACCAGAAGAGGGTGCCAATCATGGGAGAGAGTCCAGGCAAGTCTGCAAGCACAAATGATCACCACCAGGATGATAGTAAGACTCCAATCAATATACCTGAGCTGCCATCTGCTTGCCCATCACCCTCTGGACCTACTGAATCCACACCAAAACTACCCACTGAGCCTCATTGATCCAATCATCAATAGACCAAGTTGTCATACTTGCAAATGCTGCACAAAGGTGTTAGGACACATGATGGACAAAGTATGGGACCAGTCATACCCTGTGGGATCCAAGAGGTGGCTCTTAAGGGCCATTGTGAAAGCAAGGGGTGTTACACAGGGCGTACCTCGAGTGGTCGAGACTAAGTTCTAATGGGCAGGACACTCACAAAGAGGTACAACTCAGCCCAAAGGACAAGGGACTATATGTTCCAAGGAACAGACTAAGACTAGAGGGCCCAAAGGCAACAAAGGACAATGATGCCTGAGGAGGCCTGAGGGACTAGAGTGGACTCAAGAGTACATGTATATTGCACAGATTGAGAATGGAGATACAAAGCAGCAAGCCTAAGGTTTATATACTGGGAGAAAAGGTGCACAGACCAAGCAGTGCAAAAGGGATGCATAAGCATAGAACATCATAGAATGTGATGGAAATTGGAAGAATGGTAAGCAATGATGACAATTGTTGCTGTGGAATACTAAGCAAGAAAGACAAAGACAAAAGTGGAACTAAAGTAGTAAGATGCTCACATGGGAGCCGCTTGTGATGATGAAGAAATGGATGTAATCATAGAAGAACATACCAAAGACTGGAGAACAATGGAGACAAAGTAAAGAGAGAAAGAAGAGGCTGCAGTAGATCAAGGAAATCGTAATAAGGGGGAGTGTGCAGCCACAGAAGCTGAGGCAGCCATTGAATGGGGAGATGAGGACTCCACTTATGCAATGTACATAGGAATGCATGAAGCCAAAGCACTCAAACTACACACCATCAATGATGCATGCAAGTAGCCACAATTGGCCACAATGGAATGAGGCAATAAGGGCAGAATTAAGGAGTCTCAACAATGCACACACCTGGGATGTCATACCATGACCAGCAAAGGGCACAAACATTGTCAATAGTAAGTGGGTCTTCAAGATAAAGAAGAATGCAACTGGCAAGATTGACAAGTACAAAGTGTGGCTTGTCACTCACAGATTCACACAAGTACAAGGAGTCAATTACTATGAAGCCTATGCCCTGGTTGTCCACCTGTCATCACTCCATCTTATTCTCACTATCACTGCCTACTACAACTTGGACATCGATGTTTTGACTTTCACTCAGCATTTCTCAATGGCCAACTAGATGAAAACAAAATTATATTCATGGAGTTACCCTCAAGCTTTGACAAACAAGGCAAGGACCTCATTGCACATTTATGTGTGGTGCTGTACAGCTCAAAACAAGACACACTGAAATGGTACCAATGGCTCTGCCATGAGCTTGCTGAGTTAGGCCTCAATTGTACTGAATTGGACTGGGGCATTTTCATCACATGAATAGGTGTAGACCTACTTATTCTCATATCACATGTTGATGACTGCACTATTACAGGATCATCAAAAGTGCTTGTTCAAGCATTTAAGGAGGAAATTGGGTCTCAATTCAAAATCACCAATCTATGGTCTATTAGCTGGCTTCTCAGGATGAAAATCACTCACAACCATGACGCTCGAACATTGTCTATATCACAACAACCATATATTGAAGTGATTCTAGCAAAGTACAATTTTGCTGATCAAAAACCAGTATCCATCCCAATGGACCCAAGCATCCAGTTATTGTGGTCACAATTGCTGACCTCAGCTATTGATGTTGCCAAGATGCATCAGGCCATACCATGCTGTGCTGGGTTTGCTCATGTATCTAGCTGTGGGTACATGGCCTGATATAGCATTTGTCATCTTGAAACTAGTGCAATTTATGGAGAATCCAGGCTTACTGCATTGGGAGGCACTAAAACATGTCTACCACTACCTCATCAGCACAAGAGCTGTTACAATTTCCCTTCTCTTTTGCAGTATCTTCTTCCTTTCTCTACTTTGTCCTCATCACTCCCCTATCTTTGGCATGTTCTTCTTTGAATACATTCACTTTGTTATTGTCACAAGCAGTTCCCATGTGAGCATTATACCACTTTAGTCCACTTCTCATCTTCTTCTTCACTTAGTTGTTCTACAGCAACAACTGTCATTGTTGCTTACTCTTCTTCCAATTTCCGTTACATTCCATACTGTTCCATGATTATGCATCCTTTCTTCACACTGCTTGGTCCATGCACTTTGCCTTCAAGTATATAAACCTTTGTTTACTACCTTGTACTACATTCTCAATCTGTGCAATCTATGCATACTCTTGAGTCCCTCCAGTCCCTCATCCACCTCCTCAGGCTCTTAGCCCTTCATCATCCTCCTCAGGCTCTCAGTCCCTTAGTCTATTCTTTGGAACATATAGTCCTTGGTCCACCTGTCTGGGTATATAGTCCTTTGTCCCCTCAGACTGAGTTGCACCTCTTTGTAAGTGTCCTGCCTGTCAGATCTTAGTCCTAGTCACTTGAGGTATGCCCTGTGTAACAAAAGATCGAGAATCTCCTTCATCCCTCCTATCTAGGAGTAGGACAATCCCAGCCACCATACCTTGCATCTTAGCCCCAGTGTTATGATTCCTTTTTCTTCATCTTCACATGTTTCACCTTTTCCCTTACCTTGTCATCTAAGCACACTGTGCATCACTCGGACACTATTTCCCTTGAGTCATCGTGTCTTATACACGAGACTTCTCTTCTATTTCAGGATCTTCTCTCTTCCCATTGACTCATCTTGATTACCCATGCTTTATCATCTTCTTCCCATTGACTCATCATCTTTGACTCACTATCTCTGATATGTTATCAACACAGCTTGGTCTGTGTGCACTTCTTGTACATATATAAACCTGAGTACTTAGGCTGTATTCCCTAAGCTAGTCTTACTCAATCTAGCCTCATTTATCTTGGACCCCCGATCCACCAAGCAAGCCTTGCTCCTTGGCCAGCTCCTTGACCACGAACCCACCTAGCGACTGCTGTCCTAGTGTGGTCCTTACTTTGAACCACTAAGCAACCCTTGGCCTTGTGGAAGATTCACCCTGCACCCACTGAACTGCTAACTAGACTTTGAGTCTATGTTTGACGCTACCTGTACTGAATGTAACAAAAGACTAGCTTCTCCTTAGGCCTACCATCACATAGCGCCATCCCCACGAACCAACATTTCCCACGAACCAGACACCCCCAACTGGTGGTGTTCCATTGACAAACCTGCCTCAGATTCTGACTCCAGCTCAGAAACTACTCTACAGAACCCTAGCACCTCTGACCTCTTTCTCCCCTCCCAGGAGGAACAAGACAAAACCCTCAAACTTGCATACCGCATAGTCAATGAACCACGCCCCCCTATATCTTTTATACCATTACCCCCCGAACCACTGAACACTCCCACCCCCATCATACCCAGACCCCCTGTACCTCTACCACCACTTCCCCCCTCGTCTTTCCCCAGAATGTCTTCATCGAAACCCACCAAACTTCATCTGAGCCCTCCAAAGGATTTTAACAGCTCAACCACCTCCGCTGAGTATTGGCTCAACACTGTCCGCACTTATGTGCTCATAAACCAAGCCATCTACGACACCAATGAAAAGCAGATAGGATTTGCCCTCTCCTTCATGAAAGAGGGAACAGCCAAAAGCTGGGCCCAAGTTCATATCAAGAAAGCCCTCGACAATAACTCCTTTGGTACTATGAAGGATTTTATCACAGACTTCAATGCCATGTTCAAAAATAGCAATGCCGAAGCTGAGGCTACTACTTGGCTGACCAACACCTGCATCCACTCTGACGACTACCTCCCCAAATACCTCACAGAGTTTAAAATGAAAGTTGTCGAAGCCAACCTCAACTCCACCACCAACACCGCCACCATCATCCACTACTTACGAGCCAGGATTCCAGTCTGGCTCTCAGACTGAATCTACAGTCTTGAAAAGATTCCCACTACCCCTGACGACTGGTACACACGCATTGACCGGTTCTTATCCCAGAAACACTTCACTGCAGCAGTAGCGAAACAGCACTCTATCCGAACACAAGCCATCTTTCAACCAGCCACCACCAAATCTACTGTTGCCCATGACCCTAATGCTATGGAGGTAGACCGCCTTATCAAGCTCACCCCCAAAGAACGGGAACAATTCAGAAAAGAGGGATGCTGTTTCCGATGCCACCAGAAAGGACACATGGCTCAGGAATGTCCCAAGACCAATGACACCTCCACTCCCCATACCAACAACCCCTTCTGCACCAAAAAGGTAGCAGTAGCAGAAAGCTCCGCCACAGTGGAGGAAATGGAAGAAGAACATGATGCCACCATCAGGAAGCTGGAGCAAGAAGCATTTTCTCAGGATTTTTAGAACAGAGACCTGCCTTGACGTTGGCCCCCTCCACTATGATACATAGTGTACCCAAGACCAAACAAAACTCCCTGTATCTCACACTGAAATTCATCATTTCTCCCCTCACTATGAAAACCATTGAAACCACTGCCATTCTCGACTCGGGAGCCCAGATCAATTGCATCGACTGGGATTTTGTCAAATGAAATGACATCCCCATCACCCCCCTCAAACACCCATTCTCCATCTGAAATACTGATATGTCCACCAATACCACCTGTAAGTATGAAGCAGTACTTTACACCCAGATTGGGGGTATCACGTAATGAATTGCCTTTTATGTCTTCAATGGAGGATGAGAGAACGCTATCCTCAGCTACCCATGGCTAAAAGCCACAAACCCCACTATTGATTGGAAAGCTGGGCGAGTCCTAATCCCGATGGACCAAGACAAATCCACCCTACTCATGAAATCCCACTGAGAAGCCTGCACCGCTTTCACCAAGCGCACTACCCACACCCCATCCACTCTCCCTCCACCAGTCAACCTAAGAAAGGAGATTGCCCTTGATGCCACTGAACTCTCTGGCTTTCAAAAGTATAACAAAACCGAGGATTCTGACAATTACATCGTCTGAGGACTAGGTCTCTATCACCTCAACTGGGTTCAACATTACGGATCCCGGATCACAAACCCTTCACTTATCGAATATGTTCAAAAGCTCACATTATCCACGGAGTTGGCCATGCAAGCTGAACTGGCCAAACCCAAAAGAGAACTCCCCTCTGCCTATGCAGAATTCACTAAAGTCTTCAGTAAGGAAGCCACTGACCATGTACCCCCCTCCCAACCATATGACCATGCTATCAATCTCAAAGAATCCTTTATCCCCAAAATAGGCAAACTTTACCCTCTCTCTTCCACTGAATGACAAGCCACAGATGACTTCATTGATGAGAACTTGAAGTCCAGAAAAATTAGACCATCGAAATCTCCTCAAGCTTCTCCTTTCTTCTTTGTGAAAAAGAAGGATGGCAGGCTCCAACCATGTCAGGATTATTGATACCTAAATGAACACACCATACATGATGCCTACCCTCTTCCTCTGATTTCCAACCTCATCGACAAACTCAAGGACACTACTGTCTTTACTAAGTTTGATGTCCGATGGGGTTATAACAATGTTTGCATAAAGGATGGTGATCAATGGAAGGCCACCTTTATCACTCATTGAGGACTTTTCAAACCCACTGTCATGTTTTTTAGCATGACCAACTCTCCCCCCACATTCCAATGCTTCATGAGCAACTCTTTTCATGACATGATTGCAGAGGGATGGCTTGTCATCTACATGGGTGACCTCCTCATTTTCTCAGACAATGACATTGACCACATGGCTTGTACCAAACATGTACTCTAACACATGGATGAGCTTGACCTCTATCTTAAACTGGAGAAATGCTCATTTGACATCCGCAAAATAGAATACCTTGGAATGATTGTCAAACCCAGCTCCCTCGCATTGGATCCCATCAAGATTGCCAGCATTGCAGATTGGCCGATTTCCCAGAAAGTCAAGGATATTCGCTCCTTTTTGGGTTTTGCCAACTTCTACTGATGATTTATTCCCCACTACTCCAATGTCACCCAACCCCTCCTTGATCTTACAAAAAAGAACCATCCTTGGTCTTGGACACCTGCTTGCCAAGAGGCTTTCAAACACCTCAAAGCAACATTCATATCTCAACCCACACTCAAACTCCCTGACCTCTCCACCCCTTTTGCCATTGCCACTGACACCTCAAAACACACATCCGGGGGGGTTCTCCTCCAACATGACACCAATGGTGAGTGGCAGCCGTGTGCCTACCTCTCTCAGACTTTTGGCCCTGCTGAACAAAATTACAACATTTATGACTGAGAATTACTTGCCATCATGAGAGGTCTAGATGCCTGGTGACATTACCTTCTTGGTGCTCCTCACCCAGTCCTGATCTTCACTGATCACAAAAATTTAATTTACTTCCGCCAACCTTGCAAACTGAACCATCGCCAAGCCTGTTGGCTCTTAGAGCTCTCCGAATTCGATGTTCAATTCTCCCATGTTCCTGGATGCCAGTTATCTGCCCCCAATGCCCTCTCTCATTGACCTGACCATATTCCTGTCCACAACGATGACAACGAGGACATTACCCTTCTTCCACCTACCCTTTTTGTTAATATGATTGATATAGAATTGACCACCAAAGTCACTGCATTGTCTGCCTCCGACCCCCTTGTCCTCAACACTCTCCACGCTCTCCCTGGCGAACTCCCCACCAAATTCCACTCTCACCTCTCTGACTGGAAGTATGACACTGGCATCCTCACCTACCAGGACCATGTCTACATCCCCACTGACCCCATCCTTCACTGCTCTGTGGTCACCCGCCACCACGATCATCCTACTGCCAGCCATCTGAGTGTTCTTAAAACCTGCCAACTCATCGCCTCTGAATTTTGGTGGCCTGGTCTTGCATCCTTCATCCACCAATATATTGCCAGCTGTACCATCTGCCAGCAGTACAAAGCCAATACTCACCGCATGCGCCCCCTGCTTTCCCCCATTCACTCCATGGCCACCCACCCCTTCCAACAGATCTCCTGCAATCTGATCACTGACCTCTCCCTTTCCTCTGGCTTCGATTCTCTCTTGGTCGTGGTTGACCATGGGCTTACTAAGGGGGTAGTTCTCTGCCCTACTAAGAAAACTGTCAATGCATCTGGGATCACAGCCCTCTTTTTTCACAAAGTCTTCCAACAATTTGGCTTATATGATAAAATCATCTCTGACAGAGGACCTCAATTTGCATCCACCTTTGCAAAAGAACTCAGAAACCTCTTGGGTTATGAACTCACCCTCTCCACCACCTACCATCCACAAACCGACAGAGAAATGGAATGGGTAAACCAAGAAATTGAAACTTACCTCCACATTTTCTGTGATGCCAATCCCACGGCCTGGGCAGAATATATCACCCTTGTGGAATTCACCCATAATCACTGCCCTCACTCCATCACTAATCAATCTCCGTTCTATCTCATGATGGGATATGAACCCTGTTCCTTCCCCACAATCATTTCAGACTCTTCCATTCCTGCCATGGAATCTTGCCTCAAGCTTCTTTCCACAGCATGAGAAGAAGCCCTTGCCTCCCATGAACTTGCCCGACAGACCATGAAGGCCAAAAATTGCAAGACCTTCAAGCCATTCAAAGTCAGTGACAAAGTCTGGCTGGAAGGACAGAACCTCAAATGCTCTCTCCCAAACTCCAAATTTGCCACCAAATGAGAAGGACCCTTCACAATCACCACCATCCTTTTCCCTATCACTTACAAACTCTGACTCCAATAGGCATGGAAAATCCACAACATGTTCCATACTTCCCTTCTATCCCCTTATCTTGAGAACCCCATCCATGGCTGGAATTACCCTTCTCCACCACCAGACCTCATAGATAACGAAGAATATTATGAGATCAAGAAGGTTCTTTGACATAAGGGTGCCCCATCTCGAAGGCAATACTTGGTTCAATGGAAAGGTTACTCTGCAGAAGAAGACTCGTGGCTTCCTGAAGCAGAGTTTGCCAATGCCAAGGAAATTCTCCAGGACTATAAGAAAGCCCTGTGACACCCACATTAATCATTCCCCCCTTGACCAACAACCATCATGGATGCCTCTCACATCCCCACCTCAGCTCTCCCCTTTGTCATGCATGGTGAACTCATCTACAACCTGTCCCCCGTCACCAATGCCCTCCTCAACAGTGCCCTCCTTGACCCCCACCTCATCACCACCCTTGATCACATCATCACCCCCAAGTCCCCCCTCGACTGTCTCTGTAATGTTTACACCCATCACATGGCCATGTGCAACACTATCATCAGGCTCACTGAATATGTTCCAATGAACCCAGACATTCGTGTGCTCTTTACACTTTTACAATGCTCTGATCTTCACCTTCACAACTCCCTTCTTGCCGCCCTCACCCAATTAGGCTTAGGCAGTGCGGTCTAATGGATCAATGTGGTCCTCCGAGACTTTGGAAATGAATCTCCCACCTTCCCCTCCTTCATTGTGATAAACAATGCCCATCCGCCCATGACTTCTGAGAAAACTGCCACTGATCAGGAAGATGAACCCCTTTCTGATTCTCACCTTAGGTATTGGCAGGCCTGCCTACATTGTCACCGCCTCAGCCATAACAAACTCCATTGTAAGTGATACACATGCCCTGGATACTCGATCACAGCACCTGGCCATACCCTTGCCAACTGCATGGGACCACCGTGTGACTCTCTGCCCAACTCCTCCCCCAACTCCTCATGATAGAGCACCCTGTCTCCACCTCCTCGTCCTCACCCATATCATCATCCATCCTGTCATTTTGCCTCCAAGTCCACCCAGCATCCTCCACCACTGCCTTACCCACACTCTCCTTCTTTCTCTACCCCTGAATTATGGACCCCCACCGATGCTCCCTCATCACAAACCTTTTCCCCTGGGCGGGTCCTGGACTCCCATCCCCACATCACACAGCTCTCCCCATCCCTATCTCCTGAACCAATGCCACCCTTCCTTGACCCCATGGATCCTCACCGTACCATCCTCAAACATATGGGTTTCGCTATTAACCACCAAATGTGTCCCCTAGGTTATCCGGACTTCCCTGCCCTTTGCCTCCTCCTCATCATGCAACAACACAGCACTGATGGTCTACCCATCAATGCCTCTTATCATGACCTTGGTGACATCTTTACTTTTCTCAATGCGCATGAGACTTGGGAACAATATAACCCCCATGGGCTGTTCTCTTACAATGGTTTAGAACTCCCCATTGCCCTACCTGCTACCAAGGAACAAATCCAACAGGAGATGGCACAGTCGGCTGAAACCAGGAGGTTTCTTCGAAGGGAGTAAATAGGGGGTAGTGTTACAATTCCTTTTTCTTCATCTTCACACGTTTCACCTTTTCCCTTACCTTGTCACCTAAGCACACTGCACATCACTCAGACACTATTTCCCTTGAGTCATCATGTCTTACACATGAGACTTCTCTTCTATTTCAGGATCTTCTCTCTTCCCATTGACTCATCTTGATTACCCATGCTTTATCATCTTCTTCCCATTGACTCATCATCTTTGATTCACTATCTCTGATACATTATCAACACAGCTTGGTCTGTGTGCACTTCTTGTACATATATAAACCTGAGTACTTAGGCTGTATTCCCTAAGCTAGTCTTACTCAATCTAGCCTCATTTATCTTGGACCCCTGATCCACCAAGCAAGCCTTGCTCCTTGGCCAGTTCCTCAACCATGAACCCACCTAGCGACTGCTGTCCTAGTGTGGTCCTTACTTTGAACCACTAAGCAACCCTTGGCCTTGTGGAAGATTCACCCTGCACCTACTGAACTGCTAACTAGACTTTGAGTCTATGTTTGACGCTACCTGTGCCAAACATAACACCCAGAGTCCTCAGATGAGAAGACTGTGTTGACACCACCATTGACCCCTTGTACTCTAGAATCACCCTAGCCCCCCACCTCCAGACATTGTCACAGGCTCTTCACCTCCCAGTACCCTAGTAACCCTAGTCCCATAACACCCTCAGTATTCACACCCCCATGATCTCAGCCATGACCACTACCTCCTTCAACCACACCAGCCCCAGCACCACCCCTAGCTCCACAGTCCACGACAACCCCAGTGCCAGCCCCACAGCCCACATTAACCCCAGCACCACCCCCAGTCCCACAATCCTCAGCCACTATGTCTGAGCTTAAAGCTACTCTCCCTACCAATTTTTCTGGAGAACCTGCTGATGTGACACAATGGATCAAAGCCATGAAAGGCTACTTTACCATCAACCCCATGCTCTACTCCACTGATAAGATCAAGATCTTGACCACACTGAACAAGATGAGTAAGGGATGAGAAGTCTCTTTCTCTAAGATGTGGCTCAATCATATGAGTGATGTTAAGATTGCCCCCACTGAGAAAACCTTTGACAAATTTGTCACCAACTTTGAGTCTACCTTTTACCCCTTCGATACCAAGGCTACAGCATGCCTAGACCTTGCCAAGCTCATCTAGAAATCATTCAAATAACTTGACAGAGAATTGGACAACAGATTTCAAAGATACATCACTGAATTCCAAAACCTTGCTGCAAAAGCAGGTATCACTGATAATGACACTCTCATAGACCAGTTCTCCCTTGGACTGGACTGACAACTAGCAATTATGATCCTCTCCATGACCACTGTTCCCACCACCATCATAGAATGGATCAAAAAGGCCAAAACTTTCCACACTCAGAAGGCCTGTATTGCAGCACTTTGCAAGGGTCATAAACACCCGTCATCATTTGCCCCTCACTCCTCCAACTCTGATCCCAATGCTATAGACATGGATGCCATCTGTATCTCTAAACTAACCCTTGCTGAATGAGCTTGCTGCTTCAGAGAAGGCCTTTGTCTCCACTGCCAAAAGAAGGGCCATAATGCACAGCAATGTCACACCTTCACCACCAACAACTCCCCCAGTACTTTATTTTCCCCCAATCACTTTAGAACCCCCTAGCAAGTCCAGACAATGACCACCACTACCACCCCACCTAGTGCTCCTCTCCCAGTTAAGACTCCTACTGCTTGTTACGCGAACATGTGGAATCTAACTGTCAAGCGCACACTCAACTAGTGGTGCGAGACTACCAGAGGTTAGGACTCTCACTATCCTTTGTAGGACTCATGGACAGCAAGAAACTACGCGTGGATTGCACAGAACTAACTGGTGAAAGTACAAGTACATGGCGTGTATAAATACCCAGACAGAGCTGTACACAATTTAGGGTTAACATGAGATGTCTGGTATGAATATGGGGAAACGCATAACTGTGAACGAATGCAGCACGGAGGAGTAAGCGTCCAGTTGATAGGAAGTGTAACGGTTATCCAAAAGTGGAAGGTGTAAGTCATGCTGTGCTATAAACAGAATGTGGGAAATTCAAGTGGCGCAACTACGATCAGAAGTATCAGAGGTGTTAAAGGAGGACTCATCTGACTGCAGAGTGGAATAGAAAGCTGGGTATGAGCGATCGTTGAGCCAGGGGCTAGCCAATCCCGGAACACAATAGAACTGCGAGGAGAAATTAAGTGCGTAGTCAAATGGAAGAAATGGGGATTCGTCTGGTTGGTACTCCACATTTGTAACAATACCCCCAATGCAGATTGGAGGCACCGACTCAGATAACATCCTCCCCACCGGAGTGGAACTCCTCACTGCTGCTGTGATTGGCAGTGTGATCTGGTGTTGACGTTGTCAAACAGAAGGGGTCTGAGTGTCCTGCAAGACTGCACTGAGGACAAAGGCATTGTGGACAAGCGTATTGGGGATGCCCTGGAGTGGAAACGTGGCAGTAAGGGCAGTGGTAACGTTAACAGTTGGATCTAAAGTGAGTAGTGGCCCCGCAGGTGAAGCAAAGCAACTGCCCCTATCGAGATGCCCTAGACTTAGAGGGGGAGGACTGACTGGAGGAGCTGCTCCAGCCATCATCATCATGTAGTCCACCAGTGATTGTGCTTGGCCCTGTGGTGCTTCATTCATGGCTAATAGTGCCATGGCGAACCACCTCCGGAGAGCGATGATTTCGTCGGGAGTAAACTCGGACACAGGTGGGTCACAGAGGTGGGACAGGAAGTGGGAGGTAGGTTGAGTTGGGGGTGCTGGGGTCTGGTCAGGGAGTGTCTGGACGAACTGGGACAAAGTTATGTGGCAGGGTAGGTACCTGCGGGGTGGTTGGCTGTGTCGAATGTCCTGGGGAAAGTTCTCCATCCCTAGTGGTTCTACCTACATGAACCCAGCAGTCTGAGGAAGTTGGCAAGTCAGGAAAAAGGTAAAAGTGTCATTCATCCTCTGTGAGGAGGGTGAGTCAGGATCGTAGGTGTGGGAGTACCAATTCCCAGGGGAGGTTGCGAATTGCCCGTGGAAGTCCTGCAAGTAGTGCGAGGTCCCCAATGGTTTCCCATGCTGAGATGATAGAGGAGCAGGCAACCTCAGCATTGACTTCCACTCAAGTATCGTTTTCATACGAGAGGTGAGGGAGGAGGGCAACCAGAGAACGTTGAGTGATGAAATAGAAACCAGAAAGTCTTATCACGATCAGCAAATAGAATGATTCTTGGAAAAAGGGGATGTCTTCTAGTGCAAAAATGATAGCAGGATCTTGGAGAAGGTCAAACAAAAAATTAACCAACTGAAGGCGATTGAGACGATTAAGGTGGAGCGGCGGATTATCTCCCACAGCCAAGGGGTGAGACAGAGGTTGCATAGGGAGAACAGCATTACATAGATGTATGCTGATCGGCTGGTACCGAGGCAGATCAGAAAGAATGGAATCTAAATACTGCCAAAAAGGGTGAATGGTAGAAGGGGAGTGTGGGTGGTCACCAGGCATTTCTCAGAGCGGATCCTCACCCTCCATCATTTTCGTTGGTCGTATCCAGGAATTCAACCGAGAGGCACCACGCTTGTGTATGGTCAATGATAAGGGTCGGGATAGGGGGTTGATCCTGGACAGGCTGTTCCCAGTTAGGGGAACAGTGTTGGTAGAGGACGGTGGCGGGGGTGAGGGTGTAGCAGGTGTTCACTCTTCGGGAAACGAGGTGACGATGAGCATCCCACAAACAAAGAAGCACTAAGAGGAAAGGGAGGAAAAAGAGGAGGAGCGAAATAAGGAGAAACGAAACAATGAAAGGGGAGATCTGAAACATAGCGGTATTTAAAGGGGTATGCGGGCGTACTACGTTCTCTTTCTTCTTCGACCGACTGGGGGAAAGTCTTTGGGTCGGGCTGTCTTATATGCCAGAAGGAGTTCGTGGGAATCTGTCAGATTGTGCTCTGGTTCCCAGGTATTTTCAGCGGATGAGTAACCCTTCCACCGGATCAAGTACTGCCTTCGTGCTGTGGTTCCTCAATGAGCAAGAACTTGATCTACCTCATATTGGTCTTCTCCGTCTATGTGTTCGGGTGGGGGGTTGATGTAATTGGGTCCGTGTTCAGCTGTTTCCTTATAGGGGTATAGCAAATTGGCATGGAATACCAGGTGTATTCGCCATGTCGGGGGAAGTTTCAACTTGAAGGTGACCGGGGATAGGACCTGTATGATTTCAAAGGGGCCTTCTCTTCATGGGGAGAGTTTTCAGGAAGCGTAGCGTAGCTTGAGGTTGCGATTGTCCAACCATACCTTATCGCCCACTTTCCATGGTTTGTAAGATGATTGGACTCTTTCTGCCATAGCCTGTCATGCCACTTGATGGGCCTGCTGTGCTTCCTCCCGGGCAGTGTTAAGAGTAGTAAGCCATTGTTTGAAGGCTGGCAGAAAGGTTTGTCCGAAAGCTGGGTAAGCCCTGGGTTCATAACCCATCATTAGTGAGAAAGGGGTCTGCTTGGTCATGGAGTGAACTGCAGAATTGTGTGCAAATTCCGCCATGGGGAGTAGGTCGGACCAGGTGCGAGGTTGTCCTTGGCAAAAGATCCAGAGGTATGTTTCCAGCTCTTGGTTAACCCGTTCGGTTTCACCATCAGTTTGTGGGTGGTATGCGGTAGAGAGGGCAAGGTCGTATTGTAGAAGGCGTGACAATTCCCTAGCAAAAGCCGAGGCGAACTGGGGTCCCCTATCCGAGATGCATTTGTCATGTAGACCGAAGCATGGGAAGACGTGCTTGAAAAAGAGAGCAGCTACCCCCGCGGCATCAATGGAGGAGTGACAGGGGAGGAAAATTACCCCCTTCATAAGGCCATGGTCGACCACAACCAAAACAGAGTCAAAACTGGCTGAAAGAGGTAGCGTGGTGATAAGATCGACTGACAACTGCTGAAAGGGGCGAGTTGCTGCGGAAGGGATAGGGGCTAGCAGCGGAATGGTCGGGTGGGTGAGGACTTTGTTGGCCTGACAAACAGCGCAACCAGCCACGAATCAGTGAAGGAAAGTGGAAAGGCCCAGCCACCAATAATCATGCTGGATAAGGTGGAGGAGTTGGAAGAAACCCCCGTGGGCCCCTGTTGGGAACTCATGGATCGCCCATACCAAGGAGAGGCGAGCTGGCTCAGGAATAAACAGTCGATTCCAGAAATACAGCAACCTGTCAGTGAAGCACCAATCCTGTCAACTGGCCCGTGGCAACAAAGAGTGACCCTGATCCAGGGTGGCCAAAGCATCCACCACCAACGGGTCAGAGGAAGTGGAAGAGGTGATCTTTTCAGTGAGTACAGCATCAAGTGTGCGAATGAAGTGGTCGGCGGATAGTAGGGTAACATCCTGGTTGTCGTCACAAGCGTCCACGTCCAGCAGGCAGGATAAGGCATCAGCCAGCCCCATGGCCATACCCAGGGTGTGGAGAAAGGCTAGGTCAAAGTCCTGGAGAAACAGCATCCATCTCGCCTGACGATAAGAGAGCTTATGTGGCTGTCTAAAGTAGGCGAGGTTCTTATGATTGGTCAAGATGGTGACCCAGTGGGTTGTTCCCATCAGGTAATGTCGCCATTCCTGCAGGGCCCAGATAACAGCAAGTAGTTCCCTATCATAGATGTCATAGTTCTGTTCCTCGGGGGAGAAGGTCTTGGAGAAGTAGGAACAGGGATGAAGATCCCTGTTTGCATCTTTCTGCATGAGGACGGCCCCAGAGGCTACAAGGGACATGTCGGTCATAACCCAGAAGGGATCAGCTGGATTCGGGAGATGAAGGATTGGTTTCCATGTGAACGCTTCTTGAAGGGTGACAAAAGCTCACTAGCATTCCGGGGACCATCCCCAAGGAGTGGCTTTCTTGGTGAGATCATGGAGAGGTCAGCGGAGGGCGGAAAAGTTGGGGATGAACTTGCGGTAGAAATTACAGAAGCTGATGAAAGAACGAACTGCTTTCACTGATTTGGGGGGTTCCCAGGTGTGGATAGTGGAAAGTTTGGCCGGGTCCAGTGTTATTTCGCCTGGTCGTACTATCATGCCAAGGTATTCCACCTCAGAGACATTGAAAAAGCATTTGGAGAGCTTGAGAAAGAGATTATGTTCCCTCATGCGTTGAAGAACCCGTTGGGTCCGTTGATGATGTTCCTCTTGATCATCTGAGTGGATGATCAGGTCATCCATATAGATGATAAGCCATCCTTCCGTTACCATGTCATGAAAGAGATCATTCATGAGTGCCTGGAAGGTGGGAGGGGAATTGCACATGCCAAAGAACATTATAAGAGGCTCAAAGAGGCCAAATGGGGTGATGAACACTGCCTTCCATGTGTCCTCAGGTTTGATACGAACATTGTTATATCCCCATCTGATGTCCATTTTGGTGAAGATCGTTGATCCTTGAAGTTTGTCCATAAGTTCGGAGATGAGGGGGAGAGGGTATGCATTCTTGATAGTATGCTCATTGAGATAGTGATAATCTTGGCATGGTCGAAGCCCCCCATCTTTCTTTTGAACGAAGAAAAATGAAGAGGCCTGAGGAGATTTAGAAGGTTTAATCTTGCCAGATTTTAAGTGTTCGTCAATGAATTCCTTGCAGGCCCACATCTCTTTTGGATTCAGTGGATAGATCTTAGCTACCTTTTGTTACGATTCCTTTTTCTTCCTCTCCACACACCTTACTTTTCCTTCGCACCTTCACCCGATCACACCACGCATCACATGGACGCTGTTTCTCTTGAGTCATCGTGTCTTACACATGAGACTTCTCTTCCATTTCACGGCCTTCTTATTTCTCATTGACTCATCATGATTACACTTGCTTCGTCATCTTTTTCTCATTGACTCATTGCCTATGACCTCTTATCTCCGCTACGCTATCAGCACAGCTTGGTCTGTGCACATTTCTCGTACCTATATAAACCCGAGTACTTAGGCCTGTATTCCCTAAGCTAGTCTTACTCAATCTAGCCTCATTACCTCAGACCCCTTGATCCACCAAGCGAGCCTTGCTCCTTGGCCAGCCCCTCGACCCTTGAACCCACCTAGCAACTACTGTCCTAGTGCGGCCTTTACCTCGACCCGCTAAGCGACCATCGTCCTTGCGGTTTACCTCATACCCACTGAACCCATCGACTAGGCTTCGAGTCTACGTTTGACGCTACCCGCGCCAAACATAACACCTTTGGTATAAAGGAAGGGGTAAGGTCGATGACGTGGTCATATGGTCAGTGTGGGGGAAGTTCACCTGGTTTTGGTTCGCCGAATACATCTGCGTAAGCTTGGTATTCAGGCAGGAGGGGTCGTTCTTCCTCTTTTGTTTGTTGGGCTAATTTGGTGGAAATCGTGAGTTTCCCAATTTTCTGTAGCAATGCTTGTTGGTACAGTGCCTTGTTGTGAGATTCTTGGTCCAAATTGAGATAACATAGTAAGTATCTCTGAGCGATAGGGTCCTGATGTCAGATCTTTGGTTGATCAGGTATGGTGATTTTTCCAGTAGTCCAATCTATATTTGGATTCATTTCTCACAACCAGTTAATCCCCAAAATAACTCCTTCATTTCCACAGTTGATAACCAGAAACTGTCGATCTTCCACAAGGTTGCCAATCATTAGGGTCAGTGTTATGTAATGGCGAATCATGCCGTTTTGGTTTTCGGTCCCATCCACATTGTGGGCTCGGATAGGGGTGTTCAGACAGGTCATCCGCCATTGGTTTGCTCATATGAGAAGTTTGTTGATGAAGCATCCCATGGCGCCGCTATCTACCAGGGTGGTAGTCGCAATGGTTTGGGTGGTCTCCAGGTCTTTCAGGTGAATGGGGAGCTTGATTGCTCTTGAATGGATACCTGATACAAATACAGGAGCAACCACATGAGGAGGAGAAGACATTGCTACTTCCCTCCTCTTTAAAAACCCTGACTGTCATTGGTTTGCACCATGCGGACTTGTTCCGCAGGTTTAGAGGCGCATAACTTCAGAATGTGAAGTAGCTCGTCTCTGGGAAGGTCCGTGTTCTGGATAAATTCCCCCAGAGTGTCTGTTTGGCTGGTTTCTACCATGTTTACTCGATGCTTCCAAGGGAAATGACGAGTTTTGGAATCTCCTTTATGATTTGTTGACCTGCATCTGACCCTGTGACAAATGAAGCATTTATTGTTTTTCATATGCTCAGCTCACTCCACAGGAGTGAGTCGGATGGCATTAATATCCATAGTGTTAGGATCTTGTGTGGGTCATGAAGATCCTTCGTATGTTAAGGGTAGAAACCTCTTTGGATCTCAAATTCTTCGTAAGCGAAGTAGGTTCTCATTGAACCTCTACGCGGCATTTAACCATTTCTCCCAGCTAGTTAGTTGAGGGTCCAACGTGGTCATCATATCAGCTAATTTGGAGTCGACTCCTCTTCTCAGGACGTCGATCAGAATTTCATTGTGGGCTGTAATCAGGCCACTCTTCCCTACTTTCAATCTGAAAGTGGCGGCATAGGCATCGAAGTTCCCTCTTTTTAAATGGGAGGGTAATCAACTTTCAGTTGGTTCCAGGAAGTCCAATTGTTTCATTTCATAGAGGTCATTGCGAGCTCTTTCCTTTTCTCCTACTGGGACAAAGGTGTTGTTGAAATTGTTGATGAAGAGTGCCCAAGTCGAGATCGGGGCTTTAGGGTACCAACTCTTGGCGAATACTCCTCCTCTTCCCTTGTTCATCTTATTTAGAGTGGTGAGGATCCAGGAAATGTCGTCGTCATAGATATGACTATTCATGGTGAAATAAGCTTCCATAGAAGCTATCCATCTTGATACTTCCGATGCTTCCCTGGAAAAGTTGGCAGGGAGGCCTGCTCATCGTTCCATTTTGTGTTCCTCAGTGGGATCATTCTGGGGAGTTGTTGGAGGCATTGGAATGTCTGGATCTGGGACAACGTGGATCTGTGGGGGTTCGATTGGTGGTACTGGAGAAGAAGGGTCTGTAAACACATCTGAGTATCCATAATCTTGTTCTTGGGTTAATATGGGTGGGGCTAGTTGCCCAGGGGATGCTTGGATGTGTTCTGGGGTGACAGAAGGTCGTCTTCTCCTTTGTCCAAACAAAGGATTAGGTGGAGGTCGACCAGATACTTGTCTAGTGGCCGGCGATGGGAAGGGAGGTTGGTGCTCTATGTATTGTTGCCCTGGGTTTTCTTTGTCGCTTGATTCGGGTGCGTGATAGGCCGTAGTTGGATGGGTTCTCACCCTTCTGCTAAGTAACAGGGGCAGAGGGACAAGTTAGTTCTTTTGTTATGCGAATGCATGGAATCTAACTGTTGAGCGCACACTCAACTAGTGGTGCAAGACTACCAGAGGTTAGGACTCTCACTATCCTTTGCAGGACTTGTGGACAGCAAGAAACTACACATGGATTGTGCAGAACTAACTGGCAAAAGTACAAGTACATGGCGTATATAAATACCCAGACAGAGCTGTACACGATTTAGGGTTAACATGAGATGTCTGGTATGAATATGGGGAAACGTGTAACCATGAATGAATGCAGCACAGAGGAGTAAGCATCCAGTTGATAGGAAGTGTAACGGTTATCCAAAAGTGGAAGGTGTGAGTCGTGCCATGCTATAAACAGAATGTGGGAAAGTCAAGTGGCGCAACTACGATCAGAAGTATCGGAGGTGTTAAAGGAGGACTCATCTGACTGCAGAGTGGAATAGAAAGCCAGGTATGAGTGATCATTGAGCCAGGGGCTAGCCGATCCTGGAACATGATAGAACTACAAGGAGAAATTAAGCGCGTAGTCAAATGGAAGAAATGGGGATTCGTCTGGTTGGTACTCCATGTTTGTAACACTGCTCTTGAAACCTATGTCAACAATCTCCGCTCCTTTGGAAAGGATGAGAGCAAGATCTTACAAACCCTTAAGCTATGCTTTGACGACACCCCCAAGGAAGACCCTTCTTCAGGTTTTCAGTAAGGGAAGAAGTAGCAACATCTCCTTCCCTAGACATCTCCACTATACTAGTAGGACTTTCCAATGAACAAACCATGCATCTCCCAGTTCACCTACAAGCAAGATCTCAAAGCATCAACACCACTGCTCTCATCGATTGTGGTGCCACTAGTAACTTCATTGATACATCCCTTGTCCCCCATCTTTGCTCAGCCATTAGACAACTCCCTCAACCCCTCACTGCTTACAATGTTGATGGAACATCCAACCACCAAGGAACCATTAAGTACATGATCACCACTAATGTCACTTTCCCCAGAATCTCTGATACTGTAACCTTCCTTGTGACCTCTCCTGGATCCCCCTGTATCATCTTGGGCATGACCTGGCTCAAGAAACAAAACCCTCTCATTGATTGGTCAGCTAACACCCTTACTCTCTGTTACAATTTCCCTTCTCTTTTGCAGTATCATCTTCCTTTCTCTACTTTGTCCTCATCGCTCCCCTATCTTCAGCATGTTCTTCTTTGAGTATGTTCATTTTGTTATTGTCATGAGTGGTTCCTGTGTGAGCATTATACCACTTTAGTTCTCATCTTCTTCTTCTCTGATTAGTCATTCCACAGCAACAATTGTCATCATTGCTTACTCTTCTTCCGATTTCCTTCATATTTCATACTATTCTACACTTATATGTCCTTTCTTTGCACTGCTTGGTCTGTGCACTTTGCCTTCTAGTATATAAACCTTCATTTACCACATTGTACCACATTCTTGATCTGTGCAATCTACACATACTCTTGAGTCTCCTCAGTCCCTTGTCAGCCTCCTCAGGCCCTTAGTCCTTTGTTGTCCTTCTCAGGCCCTCTGTCCTCTAGTCCATTCTCTTGAACATATAGTCCTTAGACCACCTACCTAGATGTACACTGAGCAACAAAACCATTGCAATGTTTGGGTAATTTGTAGTGTGGGCAGTGTAACATGTCAGGGTGTGGGAATCATGCTTGGCACTAGTGACCCGAAATATAGTAGACGCCCTTGGCTATCTA
>JBBPLS010000313.1:0-26045 GCA_038089895.1 Boletellus ananas | reverse complement strand
CTTAGCCCTTAGTACATGCTTCCATTGATACACCAACACTTTGTTTATATGTGTTTGTCCCCCAGAGTTATTCAATGAACAATCAAAAAGTGCAAAACATTGGGACAATTTTGTGAGTCACTGTAAGTGTGAAATCCAGAAGGATGTGTTGCACTTTTGTGAAAATGCTTCAAATATATCTGGAGATAGGAAAAAAAAAAAGAGCAGTAAGAAGTAAAGGAAGAGAAGCAGATAAAAGAAAGAGAGAAATAGTCCAGTACTATCAACAATTCTTATATTCACATAGTATATAGATGCTCAACAGGAGCTAGTATAGAGCATGGATAAACCTGTGGATTGGTGAGGGCATGACACAGTGACAGCAGTGATGGAAAGACAAGGGTGGGGCCTGAGCTGAGGGCACAGTACATGCATGAAAGATAAGCTCATCAGCAGACAATGTGTCTGCTGAGAGGTTGTGCTCATGAGTGTACATATTAGACAAGATGAGGTGGGGGCTCAACAAGGTGATGGTGACAGTGGGAGGGCAGTTGATCAGTGGACAGATTGTATCAGCAAGCAGACTGGACAAGAGAATGTGGATGTTATGGGTATGCACAGAATCTAACTGTTGAATGCACACTCAACCAGTGGTGTGAGACTAGAGAAACTAGGGGTTCTCACTATCCTCTCAAGGACTCATGGACTGCTAGAAACTACATGTAGATTGCACAGAACTAACTAAGGAACAATACTGATACAAGTCACATATAAATACCTAGACAGAGCTGTACTCAGTGAAAGGAGACTGAGAGAGTATCTGGTGTGAGTCAAGGGGAAATGCAACCATAGTAAGCAGACATGGCTGTAGAACAGGGAAAGTATAATGCCCAATATGGCAGGTGTAAGGTCATGCCTTGCCAGATTGGGTTCGTGGGAAGAAACATAGTACAGCTTACATGTCAAAAGGATCATCATCCTGCTGTAGATAAAAGGGAAAAGCAGGGTATAGTTGGTCATCCAGCCAAAGGTTGTCTGAACCTAAAAGGCATGAGGTGGTCTGCCAAGAATAAACTGAGAAAGGAACATCAATAGGAGAAGCAAGGTGTTATGCAGGGTGTACCTCAAGTGATTAGACTGAGAGCTCAACAAGCAGGATGCTCATGAAGAGGTACAACTCAGCTTGTGAGGGCAAAGGGACTATTCAACTGGATAGACAGACAAAGGACTAAGGACCCAAGGAGGGCAATGAAGGACTAAAAGGTCTGAGGAGACTGATGAGGGACTGAGGTGACTCAAAAGTATGCATAGATTGTGCAGATTGAGAATACTATACAGGATACAAAGTGAAGATTTATATACTGGAAGAAAATGCACACAGACCAAGCTATGCAAGTATTGTATTTGAAAAGAAGAAAGGATATGTAAGCATGGAATTATATGAAAAGCAATGAAAGTCAGGGAAGACTCAGCAACAATGACAGACATTACTGCAGAGAAGGCTGTTCATAGAAAAGGCTAGAAAGATAGCTAAAGAGGTATAATGCTCATATGGAAACCACTCATGACAATAAGTATGTGAATGTAATTGTAGATGAACATACCAAAGACTGGAGTGCAAATAGGATGAAGACAGGAAAGAACAAGGATGTGGTGAGAGAGGAAGAAAACTGTAACATAAGGAAGTAGTATTGGCCTACCATTAGATTGTCTGTAACAGTGGAGGCATCTGGATGAGGTGATTGCAATGGGATGGAGGCAAGTGAGGGCATAATGTGCATACATGAACACAGCTGCTAATAGACTCAGAGAACCCATTTGTTGGTAGGTCATGCTCATAGACATGCTGGGCAAGATACAGAGTGATAGGACAGTGAGATAGATCTTGGGCCTGAGATATTGAACACTCATGAGGGGAGGTCAGCATAGCAATTGTACACCAGTGAAACATTGCACAGGACTGCTCAATAAAAACACATAACACATTAAAACTTGTATACCAAGTCAGAAAAACTTGCAGAATTTTCCATAGTTTATCATGCTGTATGACTCAGTATGAGCTAGCAATTCAGTACCCTAGTTTGCAGAGTACAGTATGGGAAAAGGTAATACCACCACTCACAGCACTGTAGGGGAGTCTGCCTTTTTATGGTTGTAGGACTTCAAAGTGCCATAGTCTGGCCATCCTTTTTACTAAGCATTTCATTTCTGTACAAGTTTCTTTTATGATTATGTAGGTTTCTTTTCTATATATTATTTTTTTCTTGTGTTTGTGTTGTTTTCTTTTTTTCATTAAGTCATGCAATCAGCAATGCTGCTAGCTTTCTCTTTTTGATACTAGATATATCACAGAATTCTGTGATGTGGCAGATATCCAGCATACAGAATTCCTATAGTTCAAACAGTCTTAGGGTATTCTCCCAGACTATAAAATCCTGTCACTTAAGCATTAGAATATATCATCTTTTTCTGCTGTTGGTTTTCCACCTTGCCCCATCACATCCAACTTCACCATCATCAGTCTCATTTATCACTA
Organism: Boletellus ananas; assembly: GCA_038089895.1. Classification (NCBI taxonomy): domain Eukaryota; kingdom Fungi; phylum Basidiomycota; class Agaricomycetes; order Boletales; family Boletaceae; genus Boletellus; species Boletellus ananas. Next base: position 23,530 of record JBBPLS010000313.1, on the reverse strand, counting down.
CCTCATTGCATCCACCTTGTCAAAAGCTGCCCTCACAAAATTCTAGTTCATCCAACCAGATATCATCTACATGCTTGGGAATTTATTAAGCCCCCCCCTTCTTGTCATACATCCCCAGTCTACAGAACCCTTGGGGCAAATCACACTCACCCTCTTTTCTTTCTCCTGTCAAACTCTAATTCCTTCTTAGCTCAATGCCCCCAATTTACTTTCTCTTCAGTACTAACCTTGATATAGTCAAAGCTACTATTATATTTAACCCTTGAGGGGCTCTAGACTGTGAATTCCTAGAAGATTTATATTTATTCATTTATGGTTATCACATTTAGTTGGACATCCTATCATGTACTAGTAGTATAGCTTGAACAGAATATTATAGCCATCAGTAAAAACATCCAAACCTTACAAGAGCCTGAGCATGCAAGATAGGCTGATTGAAGTTTTTGGATGCAGGGCTCATAACCTATTAGACAGCTGATACAGAACAAGGACATCTAATGCAAGTGTCAGAGAGTCTAGGTGTGGCTGCCTAATCTGAATATGTGATGGTGATGATGAAAGATGTGACAATATGACACACAGATGGTGGATCGTGGGGAGATGCATTATCATTTTTAATCTCTGCCACATCAGTTTTTATACAGCTATACTAATTTGATATTCTTAGTAAGTGGAACCAACTTGGCATTTCAGCTTGCTACTCATCATTATCATGTGCATAGGTGTAGCCTTCAACAGGATTCATGACACCATATGACCTTACAGTGATATCCTAACCACCTAGGTGATAACACCATAGGAATGAACAAACAAGATCCATGAACATAGCCAGTAAATATTTAACAACATATTTCACCTGGGATTCCAGGTAAGTTATCCTAATTTATATCCAAAATAGTCACTTAACTAGTTTTTATTTCATTTTATACATTTCACAAATAGCCTAATATATATATATATTAAATAAGTTAACTGATGAAACTACTTCACTGGTATGCTAGTAGGCAGTGTGGGAAAAGGGCATATTCTGCATGATTAGGAAAGTGACAATGGTAGTGGAATATCATAGATTCCAGAGGTTGGTGTGCCCTTACTTCTCACTATGCATCAAGTTCTGGTTTATCTATCTAATTTATTGATGTAGTAGGTGTGTGAGCTTGATAGATTCCATATTTGAAAGGTACGGCAGAGTTCCGTGATCGGGCTCTACTGGCATGTGATTTTGACGCTCAAGCTGGAGTCAAATGTTCGAACTTGGCCGGATCCCCCCAATCTCCACCAACTAACAAAGGACTAAAGCCATGTCTGTGTTACCTGCTATTTTTTTCGACCCCAAGGACTCGCAGCTTGTGGCAGACGCGAAGAAACAAGTCCTGGAGGACCACGCTTACTCGTACACGGAACGGGATGTCATCCTCTACAACCTCGGTATCGGTGCCTCTGAACAGGAGCTTCAGTGGACGTACGAAGGTCACGAGGAGTTCGGTGCCCTCCCTACGTTTGGGGTTATTCCACAGTTTGGTGCTAGCTCCAGCATACCGTTTGGATGGCTGCCAAATTTCAACCCGGTACGTTTCTTATTTTCTCGCGTCGCGTGCTGCGCTCGGTTGCCCTCGCCTGAGCCTGGCGTTGATTGATTGCGTCTCTATGACGTTGACTGCCTTCTTACGTTCTGTCTCAGGCGATGCTCTTGCACGGCGAACAGTACCTGTCCATCAGAGCGCCTACTATACCTACCGAAGGGAACTTAGTGAACGAAACCCGGTAAGACACGGCTCCCAACGTCCAAATCTCCTGTGTCACTGACCACACGGAATACAGGCTCCTCGAGGTCCTGGACAAGGGAAAGGCCGCCTCCGTCACGACCATCGTTCATACCAGGAACAAGGAGACGGGACAGCTCCTTTTTGAAAATCAGGCCACCGTCTTCATCCGTGGCGCGGGCGGATTTGGCGGCAAGCGTGTGGGTGCCGGTATGTCCCTGTTCCTCTCGGCTGAACTCGGCTACGCGCGTTCCCCACACGGCATCATAGACAGGGGTGCAGCGACTGCTGCGAATGTACCGCCGAAACGTGCGCCAGATGCCGTCATGGAAGAAAGGACTTCGCCTGCGCAGGCGGCTCTGTATCGGTTAGTCCTCCACACCTTGTTCATGAAGCCATTCTGAGCGATCTCTCCTCCGCGTCCCATGAATCGCGTAAACTAGCTTGAGCGGAGATCACAATCCGTTACATGTAGGAACCTCAAAGTCTCCCTCCTTTTGTCTTCAGTTTATCTGATCATGTCTGGGGTACCGACCGCTTCGTGAACCGGTTGAACCCGACCACAGATCCTGCCAGACTTTGCCGCGATCGGCGGGTTCGAGAAGCCGATTCTGCACGGTACGTTACTGTGTTTATTTCTTCTCCCGCGCTGACGAATCGTTCCCATCGTGGGGTTCGTGATGTGACGATGCAGGGCTTTGCTTCATGGGGATCGCTGGGAAACACGTCCTCAAGACGTTTGGTCCTTTCAAGGACATCAAGGTCCGGTAGGTCGCAAAAGGCGCTTGGCGTCTCGTACTTGGCAAACCTTCTCCAACCCCCTCCTTTTTCGTTGACTGACCCCCGTTCGCGTTCTTGCAGGTTCGCTGGGGTGGTGTATCCTGGCGAGACGCTCGTCACGGACATGTGGAAGGAAGGCTCCAAGGTGATCTTCAGTACGTTTGTCGCCCCTATTCTCTCCCTCCTCTCTCCCCCCTTTCTCCTCCCCTGGCATTCAGGCACGCAATACGGCCCCGTGCCATTTTTTTTTCCGCGTGCTGACATTCTACCCCGTGATTGTATTCAGCCACGAAAACCAAGGAACGAGGTGTCAATGTCTTGACGAACGCCGCGGTGACGCTGGCGGATGGGGATAAAGCGAAATTGTAAATCTTCTAAACCATACCAAATGGATCATTTGGTAGCCCCACCGCAAAGGCTCGATTTCGCATCGTGTGTTTAGTTACCTGCCTGTCTCGTCGCTGGTATGTACGGGAGGGGCCTGTTCCTGGAAGCCCCGACGAGGGTCTGGCCGGAGATATATTATGACAGCTTTGGGGGAGAGAAAATACTTTTAGCTCTGCCTTGGGGGAAATGAACACTTGGAACTCGACACCGGGGTCTGTCAACAGAGGAATCAGCTGCGACTGGTGACGCGTTTCAGTATCTTGATGCCGTCCCGAGTTCCAGCGAAGTGTCGCAGAAAGCAGAGAGAATACTAACAACGACCGCAATGTGAAAGTCTTAGATTGTCAATGGAAACCTATGTGCCAGCAACATGTAGATTAAAAAAAAAGGGAGTGCAATTCATAAAGCATTCGTGTATGGGGCACACGTGTCGTGGCCAGAAAGTACGAGTCGAGCAAGCATCGAGCCTTTCTAGCAAGTAATGGGGGTCGCTGCACCTGAAGGCATACAGCGTCAGAGAACCATCCCAGTTGCGCATCCATCTGCCCTAAATGACGACGTACCAGGGTAATACCAAAATGTGACGCAGAGGATAAGGTAGAGGCCTGGTTGCCACGTGTGGTCAACACTAACAGCACCTGGGTCAATGAGAGAGACGCACACATGAGGATCATCCCCTCGAGCCAGTTTGACTTGCCATCTGCCATGACATAGTTGACAGTGAGAACTGAAGAAATCGTAATCAGTTTCAGTTCTGGATGGGAAACAGGAAAACGGAAGACGTACCCGAAAGGAACAGGACGATGGACTGAAGAGGATCAAATAGGAGCGTGAGAGGCTTGCCCAGTATCCATCCTAGTGTGACGATGAACCTAGAAGAGTGACAAAGGTAACTTTACATGGCACCACCGGAGCAGGGACGGCGACGCACGGAATAACAAAGAGTGCAATTTGCTGGCGGACGAAATAAGCACATTCCGGAAGGAGCACGTCAAAAAGGGAGGAACTCACGATGCTGGAACCGACCGCAACACCTAGACTGAGTGTCAATTTGTCCTTGACAGAGACTGTGACGGCCGTGGCATGTTCTGCAGCGTTTCCGACGATAGGTAGGAGTATGACTCCAACGAACTCCCTGCTGATACCTCCGTTCTCCGTCAGCCCATCCACTGAGTCTACTAGAAACTCGGCAGTAACAGCAACGAGCTACGTAGATATCAACGGTTACCGTGACTACCACAAGCGCATATAATCAGCAACTCACCACAGTGACGACGACCAACAGGGTGCACGACACAAGAACTGTCATTTGAGGCTCCTCGGCTTCCTCCTCAGCATCAACGTGGCCAGGCTCTGGATCGGAGGTCCCCTGAGCAGCTGCCGTTTCCTCTGGCAACGAAAGTTGACCCTGTTGCCGAGGAGAGCGTACCACTTCGGTTCCGTAGTGCGACACAGCACGTCGCTTTCCGTGACGGAATTTCTTGAACTTGAAAGGATTTTCGTCATATTTTTTTGACTCCACAATCTCCTCACTGTCATCTTGGTAGAGAGCCTTATGCGAAAAGAGCTGAAAGACAAGGTAGGATAAATAGACTAATACCCAAGCACGTCGTGGTTAGTCATGTAGTTGCGGTTCGGAAGCAAGTCCGTACTGAAGAGTAAAATAATGGCAACCTGAGAATTGTTCAGGTATCATTCCCCCCCTGCTGCTAGTGGACGTACCCCGTGGCTCATTCGAAGGATCGAATCATCGTAGCTCGCACCGCCTCCTAGGGACAACAAGAAGGCGCTAGGAAGAAGGACGGCAATAACGCTGATGGCCAGAAGTGTCGAGTTCATTTGCGCGGCGACTTTTGATCGAGGGACTCGGTCAGCGCAAACAACAAAGCGAGAAAATCGCGCATACTGAGCCCGAAACCTTGCTCCGAAAACCTTAGACCACCTGCAAAGAAACACATGCCAAGGACGAGCACTGCGCGACAGGCAAGGTTATTGGGAGGCACTGGTGACGTACAACTGAAGAAGGCGTACGCAAATTACTTAGAATGGATCCCACAACTGGCAGAGGCTGAGGATCAGAAGATGCGCAAGCCGACGACAGGGCCCTTTTGCTTACGAGATGACTGCACGATATCTAGCTCGCACTTGACCAAAGCGATAATCTGACGGAATGTACTCTAAGAATGCGAAGGTGCACATGATAGAATGCAACATACCGAAACGATTAATTCGACACTAGCCAAAATAAGTGGGGTCATAAACCTGCTAAGAAATGTGATAGGGTCCTGGAACACTTACGCGTTTCCCTGAACAATAAAACATGTCAAAAGACAGTCGAAACGACACCAACCATACTTACGAGAGTGGCATTCATCAGGCCCGCCAGGGTTTGCCCGACCCGCATCGACAGCTCATCCGTGGCAAATGCAAGTAACTAATAACGGATGAACACAAGCTTGTAATTACCGCATGGTCGACCCACCTTGGCAAGCGGTATAATGGCCAGAAAAGAGACTATTTGAAATAAGCTCACAACCACTGATGGAAGCCGGAGGACGACTACGCACAAACAAAGATGAGTGTCGACTGGTGGGGCAGCGCGAAATGCAGCGCCCACTACCCAACAAACGTTAGCAGAGAACGAGGGAAAAGGAAGAAAGAAGAAGCGTACGGATACTGGGATGCAAAGGAGGAGTATGTTTAAATCTGATGTAAATGTGTGAGGAACACGTCCTCAAGCCGTCTGCGGACCACTTACACGACGCCGTCAAAATAGCTAGGAAACTTCGCCAGACCGTTGGATCTGGCCCCACCTTCTTTTCGGGCTGTATGAGGGTTACGGCGCGCTCGCGAAGAGAGGGGATGGTCCGTTGCACTCTCCCCCCACTGGGGGTCCTCACGGCCGAGGACGAACCGGACGCCTCTGGGGGGAGGATTGGTTGTGTGGACCCGAAAAGCGACGAGGCAACACCAGGCTCCGCCACTGACGTCGACGAGCGGGCGGTTTCCATGAGTTTTGCAGAGCTTACGCTTAGGAATAAGTAACGCACTACTGTTGGAGGGTTAGGAGTCAACGTTTACTTGCGCTCGAATGCTAGAGACGGATTACCTCGAGATGCCGGACTGCGAATGAAGAACAGAGCGGGGGAAGGAAGAAAGTAAACAAAGGGAAGATCGTATTTGAAGGCCCGAGTGGTGGCACCTGACGAAACCTATTTTTTGAGGCGGTGATCGTGCGCCAAGAGCTGACGGCTACGCAATTCCAGAAACATGGACCCGAAAAGGCAATTACTCTTGTTCGACTAGCACAAGACACACCACCATCCAACGCCTCCCTGCCTCGCCTTGCCATGTTTCACGATCGTTTCCATACCGCCCTGTCTTACCTGGCATCCAAGACGTGCTCTGATTGGCCAGCAAAAGCCGGGAATGTCCGTGCACCAGAAATATTCCATTCGAATGTTCCATATCCACGCACGGTCCGCACGGGTTCCTGATCACGGCCTCGTTGTACTGCCCTGTCGCTACGTCGCGCTGTGCGTGCTGTCTACAACGAGGCGTGCCGAGCCCGACCCATACGACTGCCCCCGCCCTCGCCAGATTTTACATAGGGGACTAGTCTCCTGGACCGCCAGGCTGACACATTGCTGAAAATTACCATTCTTGGCAGTGGCATCACGGGCGTCTGTACTCCCAATCTTTATGGCATCCACCGGCAGGCAGTGTCCGCTTAGTTTCGGACTGGCGAATCGCAGTCTCAACGTGCGTCGTCTCAGAGCTATCCCCACCGCAGTGACCGCACCCATGGCCCCATCGAACATGCAGTGGTGCCCCGGCCGGTCGGTGACTTTGCCTCCCGAACTCCACATACCATAGGTATTTCGGACGTTGGTCCCGACGCAGGACTGCGTTCAGACGTTTTATTTGGCATTTTACTTGATTATAATTATAATTTTCTTGGCAAGTAAACGGGGTTCCAGCATTTCCGACGTGGCGCTACGTCACCCGGGGGACACGTGAATGGCGTGCGGAGTGGCGCACCCTGTGTGATGTCTTGGCCCAAGGGAAAAGGCGCGCTAAACTGTGGAATCTGGATGGACCACGATCTCTGAGCCTCGGCTAAATGGACTCCAACTTGACGAGTGCGTTGTCGTGAAAACGACAACATCGATTGCGAATATCTAGTCGTTCGCAACGGGGGAGGGCCATTACCCTGTTATGTAAGCCAGATAAGATGATCAGGGACTTTGTGACTCCGGCCACTGCACGTTCGATAAACACGTGCGCTGGAGACTTGCCAAGGTCTCCCCGTCTCGAGAAGCGCCAATCAACATCCCAGGCCACTGGTGCGTCTTGCTGATCCCGGATGTTCATTTTCAAAACGTCAGTGGGTTCCCGCGGCCGACCAAGAAGTTCGGCCCCACATGTCGTTCGGGGATAACTTGAGGGCGGGATCCTTGCCGCCTCCATTCCAGCCAAGCATAAAGTAGACGGATGTATGTATATTGCTTTAAACGAAACGGCGACGCTAGATATACACAGTATCACCCCCCCTCAGGGTGCTCATCAAACAGTAGGACTAATCTGTTGGTAAGTGTAGCAAATATCCGGATGTAATGCACAGGACAGCCTGGCCGTATGCATATGTTCTCCACGAATAAACCTGAGTAAAAATTTATATAGTTACATTACCATGTCACCTGGTCCGTTCGGCCTTGTGTATCGGTGATTTATGTGACAAGCTCCGTTTACCCTTGGTACGCATACGAAACGGCGCCGTAGAGACCGTCCTCGCGGCCCAACATGCCGTATCCGTGCAGAACCTGAGTGGCGGATCTCGATCAAACCTCAACCCGGATCAGATGGCTCGCCACATACCTCCATCTTCCTCGCATGCCACCCTATTCCACTGCTTACGTTTCCGTTGGCGTCTGCCAGCCGGTCCATTTCGACCCGGAAGGGATGGCCAGCGGGCAGGTGCCGCCGCATTTCACCGCCAACCCAGCCACTGGCTGTGTCAACGTACCAGCCTCGACTCCCCTTGCTCCGGACGACCCGCCACGTTCCGGCACCGAGCCCAAGACTCGCCAGTGCTTGCATGGATAGTTCGATGACCCGAAGGCGACTGCATGCTTGTGAAGTGACCGGCTCCGGACTGAGTATGGACACGTAGGGCGGTGTGCACAACGGCCCGACAATTTTCGCGTGCAAGGCCATGGAGGCTTGGCGTGCGGACCCTCGAGGCCCACCTGCGCTGGAACCAGCCCGGGCCCAGTCCAGATCGGGCGAAGTGGATACGAGCGTCAGTACCTCGACGTTGGCAGCCTTGGTCTTGATAAACGTGGCAACGGCATCCAGCTCGAGCCCCGGGATATAGGACAAACCCAACGAGCGCAGGTTTGGCTGCGATCCACACACGTCCTCTAGCAACTCTCTGGTCACTGGAGCACTGGATAGGTCGAGGTATCTGAGTTCACCACTAGTGAAGCATGGTGCGAGGGAGAAGATATCTCTGAGGTGTTCGGTAGATAGTGGCGATGGGAAGGTTTGATCACCATAGAGCGTTAGCTCTTGTAGACGGGCGGCAGCAGGCGCTTGAATGAGAAAATCTCTGATCGACTCGCCAGTCAGCCGGATGCATCGAGCGAGTGCCAGCGAATGAAGTCTAGCAGACGAATCCCCGAAAGCACTGAGCAGCTCTGGTGTTGCACGTGTCGCAGACAAGTCGAGATGGGTAAGAGATGGGAAGGCGAGAACAAAGGGAGTAAGGATGTGTGGCTGAATAGACTTTACACCACGTAGACAAAGGCGTCGAAGGCCAGCGAATGTTGCTGGCTCCTCACGAGCAAAACGGACAGCGCGAGAATGCCTCCCGTCCATTCGTCCCTCGTCTTCACTCCCACTTGAATCGCCCTCATGGGAGAGCAGGTGAGTGTTGACAAACTTGGTGAGGGCGCCAACAAAGACTGCGCTGACACAACCTGTCAGATCAACCGCCTCGAGCTCTTTGCAGTCCCGCCTCCTCTCGCGATCATATTCATCAGGTTCATTGTCATTGGCAATGAGCCCGCGTCCACGTGATGGACGCCCTCTCCCACGCGAGGGAGATCCGCGGAGAAACAATTCGTTCAACACCGGCAAGGTTAGCGCCCCGTCCATGTACTCCGTGGCGCCAAACGCGGTTAGATTCGGCGTTTCCTGCCGGTCAGGGCCGTCAGCGACAGCGGGAAGGATGGACAGCCGAAAGGTACAAACTTTTAGAATTGCCTCTACACGTTCGCCGGTGACAAAACGACTGGTAACGCCTTCCTCCACGGAGCGGCGCATGCCGATGGTCCGGAAATGGTTAAAATCAATGTGCTGTACAAACCTTCCGGGGCGAGAGTCATGGAACGTCGGAACTAGAAGCACAAATGCTGAGCACGGATCTCGGAGGGATATAATGGAGGGTTACCGTAAAATCCGGGCTCGTTCCGTTCCATGACATTTTGGACCGCGTCGCTAATGGTCCGCATAATCTTCCATCGTGCGGGGCTCTGGCTTTTACCCCTGATGCGCCGCGGACTGGGGTTACGGGACGCGGGGGGAGTGAGTAATTCGGGAGGGATGGAACCGTCGGGACCGCTGAGGGTCTCGAGAATAGATTCCTTCCACTTTTTGAGGGCGTCTTCGTCATTGGAGTCGCTGGGGACGGTGGTGCTCGCCAGAGCAGCCTTGGTAGCGGCGTGAATGGACTCTTCGACGGTGAGGGCGGTGTTGTCCTCGGAGCCTTGATCTTCGCCACCGGTTATTACATCCATAAGCGCAAGCCAGCTGCGGGGGAGGCGGACCTCGATCCTCTGCCACAGCCAGGGCTTGGCCGCGTCGTACCACGCACGGTTGACGAGGCAAAGACTGGCCAGGGTCCGACGGACGATTGGCTCTGGACAGTTGCTCGGCGGCATGGAGGACGGCAAGGCGGTCGGGGTACCATAGTCCCCGAGCGCGATGGGATCCAGGGAGCTCGCGGACTGGGGCAGCCCTGCGGCATAGATGTATGCACAGATGGTGAAGAGGAGTTCTGGAGGGTATTGAGAGATGGCAGACATGGAGAAGGGCTGGTGTCCGGGGCAGCAAGCCGGGGCTCTTATATACCATGCGGTCGGGACATCCGAGGAGCCCTTTAGCAGGATGATGTAATCCGGGGGTAAAAAGGCACGCAAATGGGGTACCGCTTTCAGTGTCAGCCGGCAATGTGGCGGGACGGAGCTGGCAAAGCGACACCGTCCAGGATCGGCCACCGATCCGAAAACACACGAGCCGGTGGGATCGCCCATGCCCAGACGCACCCGACGATCCTGCGCGCAGCCGCTGTGCGACGTCTAGAAGGGGCTGCCACCGACTTGTCCACCGAGACAGCGTGCGAAGACGTGTACTTAAGCCATTTGAGAAATAGCGCGACCGTCGTTCCTGCGGCGCGCACCAGGTCTGACGTTTCCAGCAAGAGATCCCAATCTGGGGTCCAGAGTGGGTCCCGGATCTATACCTGACACGGAGGACGGCCAGGGTGAGTGGCAACTACTATTGTGTGCGAGTCGGTAACGGCAGGACCAGAGTTTCAGCCTTCAGCGACCCTATCCTTCCCCGTCGTTGCAGCAATGCGCTCCGAGTCAACCTGGCGACGGAAATGAGCCACGAGTTCGCTTTCTCACAGAGCGCCACTGACCAGATCTCGAATTCGTAACGGCAATGTTCTGCCAAGGCGCTTCGTCAACGTTCATCCCCCCAATTTGATATGTTTCAACCAATTCCGTCCGCTAATCAGTGTGCTGCACATTTCTACCGACATGTTTTGCGGTCGAATCCCGTTCTGATCCGCACATCAATGCGCACAAAAGTCATCCAGACCCAAAAAATATGTATAGCAACCCTCATCGGTCGACGGTACATCACATGGTAACGAGCGGACTTGAAACAATATTGGTCATGCCTTGACATAAAATTCGTATTGCTGGATCATCCACACCAGCGAGGCAGCTAGCAAACAAGTCAGCGGGGTCCGGAGCCAAGGTGGACGCTCCACTCAACTCGACACGATTACGGGACTCAGCACTGCCACGTTCAACTTGGCAGTGCGAAAGATGAGAAGCTCCGAGGTAAAGTGCCCAAAGGCGATGAGGTATGTGAGCAGCGCCATGTCATAGATGCTAAACTGACTCAGTCAGGGAAGACAAACAGAGGAGCACGCGTACACCTTGTTGTGGATGTTATAGGCGGCATATCCACGCACAACGGCGGCGGTCAACGTCCATGCGGCGAACGTGCGTGCCTGCAGCCCGGTAACTGTACGGACGCCACAATGAGCGGAAGACCGCACACACAAACTCTCCTACCAGAGGCGGGTGTCACGCCAGTATACAGCCTGCGCGTGAGCTTGAGCGTCGCGAAGTTTTGCACCGTGTTGAAGACGGCCATGGTAGCAACAATGAGCTGCCATTTGGGCAGGTGTCCATCGGTCTGCGGTAGAGCTAGGCACAAAAAATCAGCTAAAGACGCGAACACGAGGCAAAGGCACTACCGTCGAGGAAGAGCTGGGAAGCCATCAGAGTTGGGATCAAGCCCAGGTTAAGCGCCGATCGCGAACCAAACTCGGCTACGGTATATTGGATTATGTAATATTTCCTAAACTAGGCGATTGTCAGGTGTCAGAGCAAGTTTTGCTTTGCACTGTTGTCACAAAGTGCTGCTGCCTTTCCAAGTCGGAGGGACGAGCACGCGGGCCATGCCAGATCCCTCCTCCTTGTCATTTCCAGGCCCGTCTCGCTCAAACTCGTTGGCCAGCACCGCCAGCACCAGCGGGGCCAGTCTCTCTCGCCGCTCGCGTATCTGTCGAAAACGAACCCGAACGATCACTCAAGGTTCGCATCGCGATGACGGGACCGCAGAAGTCGCAGGCGAGGTTCTAGACATATCCGTCGCGAATAACTCCCACTCGGCCTCCGACCTCCTTGCCAGTCCTCCCGCAACTCCGAGCGGCACACCTGCAACACGTCCACGACCCGGTGCGGACCCTGTGCTAGGTTCTGACATACGCAACGGGTCGGACGCGGATAGGAGTTGGACTACCTTTGGGACATTCGGACCTCCAAAGGACGCCCACGAGTTTTTGCCAGGCAGCACCCCGCAAACGGCTCATCCCTCCCCAAGTCAACCGGCGATGGCGCCGCCGTCCGAGACTGTCGTTTCTCCTCCCACGGTGCGTTCATCTCTCAATTGAGGATGGTGGCCACCTCAATCCCATCTCCGTATAGACAAAGGGGAAAGGCAGACAACCATCTCGCCTGACTTCACCTCCCTCTTCGTTCAAGCCCACACCCACTGATGCCGACCGGGTTCGGAGTAGTTTGCGTGATTCCTTATTGACTCAGCAGTCTTCGACGTCGTCCTCCGTGTATCCCATGTCCACTTCTATGGGCACCGAATCGCCGTCATCCCCTCTATCTCCCGTGTTGCACGACCGTGGCGTCTCTATCCCGGCGTTCGAGCTGGATGGTCCAAAAGTACAAGGGTTCGACGCGGACGACGTATCTTACCGGCTACAACTTCTCGTCAAGAACAGTTACTTTCTCCCGCCTGCGCACTCTAAGCCATCTCCCGCTGACTTTCCATCTTCGCTCAACAACTCCAAGAAAGCGCCGTCACCAACGTTTCTGGACTTGTTTCGCGTTGGAAAGCCCAAGCCGAAACCTGCCAGTCCTGATGTTGTGAATGGTACCAGCCCAATTCTTAGAGTGACATCGGATTCCACGACAAACTATGGCCAGATAGTGCGCGGCAATGGGAAAAACTCGTCACCAACATTCCGCCCCCCGCCAGGGAGCCAACATATGGCAAGAGTGGTTGTGGTTCGGGAAAAGATGGAGGACCTGGCTGCTGCCGCCAGGCAAGCGGAGTTGGATCTTGGAACACACGATTTTGTGTTGGATCGGGATCGCGCTTCTCGGAGGGCAAGAATTACCACCTTCGATGGCATCGTAGATCCGACCGAGACGGTCGACGTCCCACCTCCTTCTGCCAATTATCCTTTGGCGCTGCAGGCTTCAGCACTTCATGGACTTGGCATCGAAGACTCAGTCGGGGCAGCTATTTTGGCAGAACGGCTGCCGCCTCCAGACAGTCCCGGTCAATCCTCTCTAGATCCTCGGGAGGATGCTTGGAGGAAAGCCCTACTCTGGGAAGCGGTTGGGCATTCTCTCAGCGATTCGAGGGCTACATCTTCAACTTCTCGCTCCTCAACGCCCACAAAGTGCCCCCTGCCTGTAGAATCCGCTGAGTCACTTCATCCCCACCGAGCGATAGAGCAACAAAGGAGGTTGTTGGATCAAAGGATCCTAACTCATCCCGTCGTCGACTCTTTGGAGGACTTTACGCCACCTACGCCACCAGCCAATTCGGCGTTGAATCCATCACCCCCGGGGGCTATGGTAGATCGAGACCTTCGGCGGTTGTCAAACCTCCCCCTATTGAGGGCGGAAACCCCCGTGCTACATACGCCCCTCTCTCCGCCACCTCGCAGACCATTTTGCAACCCTCAGTTCTCTCAGTCACAGACTGACATTGTTTTGATCACTTCGAATGATTCCGCACGTCAAACCCAAGGAAAGATGATTCGCAAGTCGCTCTCGTCACCTATGTTGGGTGATAAGCAAGAGTACAAACTGAACCGGACCGTCACACCGAGCAGAACCCCTCCAGTGCCTGATATATCGCCGGTTCCATCATCGTTTGATAACCGGATGAGCGGAATGACATCGATAACTCGCTACACGAGTAGTGAGCTTGACGACCAAGTTGCCGATGACCATCCGGGACGGCCGTCATTTGCCATGACGCTTCCGAGTTCGGAAGGGCGACCGTCTATTTCAGAATATTCGCAGCCCTCGCCGACCGTGTCCGCGTTTCGGGACAGAATGTCGGATGGTTATTACTCTGTCAACTCGGGGGGTTTGGTCGAGAGTGCGAATACTTCTCACAGCTCAGTTGTCCTTAATCAACACCCACGTTTGTCTACCATGTCGCCCCCACCCAGACCATCTTCGTCTATCGCAGGCATCGCTTTATCACCACCTCCTCGTTCTGGTTACCCTCCTTTACAACACATATCCTCCCAGACACTTGGTACATCGCCTAGTCGGTCGTCCTCCCAAGGCACTGTCCTCTCTTTTACATTCAATCCGACTCCACCACAGTCAATACGTATCCCGCCGCGGCTCGTCTTGAACGCCTCCTCGCAGAGCTTCCATTCTGCGCTCCAGTCTGCGCCGCCCCCTTCCTCCACCGCCGAATTCTTTGATCACATACAGGCCCACACAGACGCAATGGATGATCTCGACGACTCTGAGGATAGTGCGAGTGAAACAGATCCAGACATGACTGCTGTTTTCGGCTCATCGCCACGCAAACCCAAGTTGATGCGACTGGGCAACCTCTCCACACCTAATGTCTATCCTGGGGCCAAAGAACCTTACTATCCGTCTGTCATCCCCACTGAACGGCGGAGGCCTGTGGGTCACATGGCGCGCAAGACACCTTACTTTTCCCGTCTGAAAGGAGCCCCCGACTCCTTGACGCATCTTTCACTCGCTCGACACTCACGGGAACACCTTCCTTCCGTCAGATCCTCCCTTGATCCCCGCCCTACGACAGCCAGGTCCGACAGCGCCCGGCAATGGCAAAAAGATCAAAGAGGGTTCCAAGAGTCTTCCAGAAGGTTAGATGGTTTGCTTATCCGGCATATGCAAGCAGAAAAGGACACGTTGAAGAGAATTGCTGAAACTGCAAAAGTAGCGAATTCATGATTTTTTTCCCTTGTCTTTTTGTTACTCTTACTCTACGAGATCCAACTCTTTTCGCTCTTTTCCGCATTTCCGCAGTTGGCACATTGCTCAAATTTACACATTCGATTCATACCCGTTCTATGGTTGCTTTCTTGTTTTCCTGCTTGTAACTGGCATGCACATGATTGATATTTAGCTTATTTTCGGGCCTCGAAACGCTACTGTGGGGTGCTCCTGTGTGGCTGCACGTGAAGCCTGCTGTGTTCTGACTCCGCTCCCAAACCGATTGCGATGGCCCCAGCCATTGGTTGCCTGTTCACTTTCGCCTTTTCTTACGTCCTCTAAGCAACGCATAATGTTTGAGACGGTGGATAAGACATATGACACTCACGGACAACCCTACTCCTGGCATCAGGTTGGTACCACCATCACCATCGCCGCCGTCATGGGCGGTGGCGTAGCCCTTCCCCGGCTGACCGCTATTTCAGTCCCATGATCAGGTAGAGCTCGCTAGCAAAACCCGTGGTCGTCTCTCATCCTTGCTGCGTTCCATCGTCTGCAGGCGACAGTGTTGCTTCTTGTTCCGTATGAGACCTCCAAGGAAGATGTGGTGGTGCGAGTCCGCTTCTCTCCGTTTACCGTGCCCTTCTTGCTCATTCCCAAGGCGCATTCACTCAGGTGGTGATCGAACGTGACTATCTTTTAGCTGGCGTCAGAGGTCAACAGCCAGTCGTCAAAGTAAGTGCACGGCTTCCTTTGCGCGCCTGTCTATATTCTGACTAACGTGGCTCCTAACCATTCGCTATTCACCTCACCCATGGGCTCGCTCACTGGTTCTCGAAAATCGACGATACGATTTCGTTAGGGCCGACTTTATGGAAACGTGGACGTTGCCAACTCGGCGTGGCAGCTCGAGCCTCGAGCGTCGCGCCTTTCTACGGCTCGCGAACGTACCACATCGACGATATCCACTGCGTCGACACAGTCGTCGTATGCGTTCGTGTCAGACCCGGAGATATCCAGTAGTTTTGCAGCGTCGCTCGAGAGCGCGCAGGCGTCGGATGCCGAGGAGGTGGTGACGATCTCCCCTGGGTTGGCCTCACCGCTGTCGTCGGGGGACGAGCGTCCCGGACTGGCGTATCCGCGCAGACCAGGGATCGGTGCGTCGGGCGCGGTGTCCCCAGCGGCGCAGCCACATGCGCTCTCGTCTTTTTCGTCCCTCGAGTCGTTGCCGGCGCCCGCGGGGCGACTGCTGACGCTGCATTTAGAAAAGGAGCAGTCGATCATATGGCCGTCGCTCATTGTCGGGCCTGTGCCACAGGAGCTCTCTCCGTGTACGCCGGTGCATCCCGCTCTGGATGCTGACCCGGACGGCAAGTACAACATGGATCCGACGAGTCTTGTTTTGTTTGCGATCGAGTTGTTTGACATACGAAAGGACAGGGAAGAGGCGTTTGAATGTTTTGTGTACGTGCTCAACGTATGTGCGTTGGCGCTTACGATGTTGATCGCCTCGTTTGCATCGTAGACGCGCATGGCACCAAGCACACCTTCCCTCTGCTACGATGAAACTGGTCACCCACTACTTGCCTCTCCAGATACCGCTCAACGTGATGGATGCCGACGAGGAGAAACAGCGCGGCACGGTGTCGTATTACTTGCAATGCGTCGGCGGCCTTCCGGGGCTCGCCCAACTCTTTCTCGAAGCGGGGCTCCTTCATCTCGAAGGTGCCGCTTCGATGCTCCTTTCCGCTTCCTACTCGACCCTTTCTTCTATTCGCGTACCCCTTCCTCCCGAGCCTAGCGAAGGCGGTGCGGAAGCCTGGAAGCGAGATAGAGAGATGGCGAGCCGTTACTTTGATCGTGCGAGAGTGTTGCACCCCGAGCTCGACGTGCCCGTCATTCCCGACGACGGGTTGGGACAATCCGCGTCGACGGACAGCACGCACGAGCTCGAGATGCCGTCGATCGAGATCCACTCGTCTGCGCCGGCGAGCGTGTACTCGGGTTCGGACGCGGTCTATTCGGAGCAGCAGGAAACGACGACGACGGTGATGCGTCGACGGCGACAGAAGAAGAAGGAGGAGCTGATCTTCCTGGACGAGGTCAAGGGCAAGGAGGACATGGAAAGCGCATGGTACTTGTACGTGCCGAGTTTGGTCGGCGCTGGGACGGCGCTGTTGGTCGTCGGCGTGATCGGGGCGTTGAGTTTTTCGACGTGGAGGCGAAATCAGGGGTCTTGATTCTCGGGAGGTGAGAGGGAAGGAATGCTGAACGGCGTGCGAGAGGATGAACGGGATCGCTGTAAGCTCTCGCATGACGTAGCTCGCTCTTTATTTTTTCTGCCATGTGACAAGTCGCATGCCGTTCTTGATCATGACTTGTATCTTGGAAGGGTCAAGAACACGTTCTATAGTTATAGTACCAGTAATCAATGCCACCCGCTCAGAGTGCAACCCGTCATGCACGAGGACCACTATAGACACTGAGTCTGCCCCATCAATTTAACGAGACCTCAACGAACTGGACGAAGTCCTCTCCCCCAACCGTCATGTCGGAAAAACCGTGGCGGTTCTCGACCGGTTCCAACCAGTCGCCACCCTTTTCGATCATCGGACCAGATAACGGGGCCAACCGAGTGGCGAGAACGAGCGTCCAGCTCGTCTCGTTTGCAGAAGCTCGCATTGATCTCCCGGGTGCCAGTGCCTCGGAGTAACCCTCAGAGGAGCGCCACCAAGGTTTAACCAACCGTCGAAGCATCCGACCACGGAAAAAAAAAAAAAAAAAAAAAAGTCGATTCGAGCGACAACGTTGAGCCTGTCTCGTTGATCAGAAGGGCCACACCATCGCGCACGCGCTGAGAGGGAGGCGAAAGCGCCGAGGAGATGGATCTGCACGGGGAAGACCTGCGGGTAGTCATGGGCGATCTGTTCAGGGGGTTCCCTTGGTTCGGCTACGAGAATCGATATCGCCATGGGGATCTCGTAAATGCGGGAGAACGAGGCATGAAGGGAGAGGATCAAGGCAGGGCCGAAGCTGTACCGCGGAGTGGCCCCCCGCATGGTGACCACAAGGTCGTTTTACGATCACGGGTGAGGTCCGAGGTCGAGCCAGTGGCATGATCATGTCTGGGGGATGCGGGACGGGGTTTACCCATCGATGTAACCTGGGAGACGCGGTGCCTATCGTTTCCAGTGGAACCGGGATCTCTTTTTGACGCTGCTCGATGATGCATACCCATTTCTGACAGGCCATGTTGGCCAGAGCACGGGCTTGAGCGGACGGCGTTCCTGCATGGTCTGAGCGTGCGTGGATGGAAGATCGTAGGAAAGCGTTGTTATTTAGTCGTATTTATCGCTCTCGACCGCTCCATGTCGCGATCGCATCGTCCCTGGTCGAATCCAGGCTCGCTCGTCTCAGACCGCCTCCGCACGCATACACCCCCACCAAAGCAGCGCCAGGGCAAGGGCAAGGGCAAGGGATCGACCCCGGAGCCGCCATCCAAGAGCAAAGCCGTCCGCGCGCTCGAAGCACGGCTCGATGGTGCTCGCGGGTCAAACGGTCGCAGCAAGGACCCCAAGGGGGGTTGTTTCTGCCAGGGTGAGTCGCTCGCCCATCGAGTCCGCCTCCACCCCATGTACGGTGCGCTGACGCCGAGAGCATGTCTACTCCTGCTAGCTCGAACACACGCGCTCTCGAGCTACGTCAAAATCTGTATGCAGTGCGGACTGATTCTGTGCACCCTCAACCCGCCGTACTATGCGTGTCCGCACTGTGCCTCGGTGCTGTTGGACAAGCGCGGGCGGGAGGCACTGGTAGGGAAACTGGAAGGGGAGCTGGCGGAGCAACTGGCCCGGGAGGAGGCAGCGCGGCAGAAGGCGATCGAACAGGCGCGCGCAGCCGAGGGGGACTTTCCGATGTTGTCCGGATCGCAGGCACAGACGCAGGCGTCGCGTACGCCACCGCCCGCGTCCGCGACGCGCACGGTGCTCTCGCTGAATTCGGAGACGAAACGTGTGACGGTGGCGTCATATAGTACCACGCCGACTTCGTCTCGACCGGCGTCGCGTGGTGAGGATAGGGAGGAGGAGGAGGGGCGGGTGCCCGGGCCACCGGGAGAGGTGAGCTATGTGAAGGAGCCGGTGGATCCGGAACGGCCAAGGAGGAACGTGCGGCCTAAATATGTCCCATTATCTGGAGGGTCGACTGAGGACACCAGCGGGCCAGCCCAAAACATGAAGAGGAGAAGGTAGAACGTGGGACTACCAAGGGGTCGGATGATCTTGCGAGTGTCTTGGGCATGGTGGCGCGCTGCTATCGAGCGCGGTAAATCATCGGGAATACAGTAGCTTCAGCGTGAGTCCTTCGTGTGCAGGATGATCTGCTGGTGGGCAAACATAGTTATCACAGAGTGCTCGTGTTATCGATGCGAGGTTTGCTGGGCTAGCATTTCGCATCGCAAAACTTCACTAGGCGCAAAGCTCGAGACTCGTTACCAGCTTGAAGTGCTTGCGCATCGCCATGGCCATCATTTTGATGCGTGCGCCGTCTGTCAACGCGTTATGGGCGGTTATGTGATCGCACTGCAGGTTGCCGAGTTGTTATGTAACGCGGGTAGGCTTGGCTAACTCCAGCCATGATCACGTTCAACGTTCCACGCTAGTACCGGTGCTCGTGACTCGAGGAGGCCGCAAGCACTGGCATTACCCTAGTGATCCCAAGCGGCCAAGGTCTGCCTTCCTTTGCATGGTGCATGCCAGGGGTACCTGTCACTGGACTAATTCAATGCGCGTATCAAATGGCAAACCGGTGCAGTGGTGGTCATGGCTCGCGGTACTCCGATGCTCCCGCTCTGCTCTTAGTTAACTGATGCTGTGCGATCGGCTGGCACACCCTTATATTCCGCCTCGGCTTTCGCGTGCACTGCGTCTCACCTTGGGTACTCTCACATCCTACGCATAGAGGCTCCTGGTTCATCACCTGACTGACAGCATGGCTGCAAAGACGTTTACTCGAGAAGAAGTAGCCACGGTGTGTGTCAAGTGGATTGTTTCGAAAATCAGCTCACGCAGGCCTTTCTTGCTGCCTCTCGACGTGCCAACGTATAGCACAACACTCCAGACGACTTGGTGAGTGATGGATTCCAACTGGCGATCAAGGGAAGAGGAAAAGATGCTGACATGGAATGCAAACGATTGATTGCCATCTAGTGGATCATCATCGATAGCAATGTCTATAATCTATCGCGATTCAAAGATCTTCATCCCGGAGGCGCCGCCGTTCTCCTTGGAGACGATATACGTACGTCCCACGTCCCCATCTCGACATGACGCAGTTTCTTGACCTCGTACTTGCACGGCCTCGCGTCTTCATTGATTTGCGCGCGCATATAGCCGGCCAAGACGCGACCGAGATCTTCTATGGCCTTCACCGCCACGAGGTGCTGAAGCGACCCGCATATAGCAGGCTATATATCGGTAAGATCGAGGGGGAGAAGAGCGTAATGACATCCGGGGAAATTGGGGAGCTGAGCCAGGTTCCGTACGCTGAGCCGACCTGGTTGAGAGACGGGTTTCACAGTCCCCACTATAAGGAGGTGTGTGCTATGCGTGGCGTCAAAGGACCCGACCTGAAAGCGTGGGGACGCTTTACTGAATCTTCAGAGCCATCGGAAGCTTCAGACATCGTTGCGCAGATTCGTCGACGAAGTGATCAAACCAGAGGCATTGGTAAAGTTTTCGTCTTCGTGTCATGTTCAGGCTGGAGCCAATTCGGACATGTTAGGTCCATGAGGGAAGCGGCGAGCGCGTGAGCCCCAAGGTCGTGGATGCGATGGCGTTCGTCCATCTCACATCATACATATTGTTCACTATTGACCGTCAATACAGAAAACGCAACATCATTGCCATGAGAATGGGTCCCGGGCCACACTTGAGAGGCCTCTCCCTGATGGACGGGTCGATTAAACCCGAAGAGTTTGATTTCTTTCATGATGTGTGACGTCTGCGATTTGTCCTCTACTATTGTCTGATTCTCCACAGCTGATAGTCCACCAAGAGTTGGCACGGATGGGACAACGAGGTTACGGTGACTGTGCGTCGATCATCCCATATTATGTTCGAGAACGATATGTATGATTTTGTTCTACGTGCAGCCATGCTCACCGGTGCACTCATCGGTCTCCCCCCGATCGTGCACTTTGGGCTTCCTGCACTGAAAGCCAGGATCGTTCCAGAGGTTCTCTCGGGCAAGAAAATTCTGTGTTTGGCGCTTACGGAGGCGTTCGCCGGGAGCGATGTTGCGAATCTGCGCACGCGGGCAACCAAGACGCCTGATGGCAAGTTCTGGATCATCAATGGATCGAAGAAGTGGATAACAAATGGAACGTGAGTGGAACCAGAAAGGATCAAACGAGCCAATGTCGGTGCTGACGAGAGGAATATCTTAGGTTTGCAGACTAGTGAGTTGCATGCGTCGCGGGTGACTCGATGTGGCTCAAACCTGTTGGATGCAGTTTTGTCGTGGCTTGCAAAACGGAGGTGCGCGTGTCCTACCTCATCTGCCAACACCAACTCATGGTGACCTAGAGTGGGATCTCTGTCGTCTTGGTCGAGCGTGGGGGTGGTGTTGACACGAAACCCATCAAGACGATGTATTCCGCTGCGGCAGGTACCGCGTACGTCACCTTTGACAACGTCAAAGTGCCCATCGAAAATACCATCGGACCCCAGGGGAATGGTATATTTATCGTTCTCTCGTACGTGCACCTGTTTAGCCCGTCCTCGACGCTTCGTAACCACACACACCTCGACCGCAGAAACTTTAATCACGAGCGATGGGCCGGGTGTGCAAGCGCGGCCGCCTTGCAACGTCTGATGATAGAGGACGTGTTCAAGTGCGTCTCGGCCCGTATAATTTCATCCGTCCCTTCTGACCCTGGACGTTTGGGGCGCAAGGTGGATCAACCAGCGCAAGGTGTTTGGCAAGCCGCTCGCGTCGCAGGCGGTGGTGCGGGCCAAGGTGGCCGCCATGATCACGCGTGCCGAGAGTTGTCAGAGTTGGCTCGAAAACGTGACACATCAGATGAATAACATGGTATGGCGCGTCTTGTTTACTCTTTGGGAGCCAACAGAACTGAGACCGTGTTCGTGTCCGTGTCTAGTCGTACAAGGAACAGGCGCAGAAGTTGGCCGGGTAAGCGGTGCTGTGGTGTTTCGCAGACGGTACTGACGGGTTGTGTTTTTGGGATAGCACGATCGCATTGTTGAAGAGACACACAACCAACTGTACGCTCGAGACAGCGAGAGAGGCTGTTCAAATCTTTGGTGGTCGGGGTGTCACAAAAAGCGGGATGGGCCAATTCATCGAACAGGTCCGTTTCCTTCTCGTGCTCGTCTTGACGTGCGGTGACAATGAGCAAAAAAGATGTATAGAGGGACGATATTCGATACCATCTTAGCGGGAGGTGAGCGGTGGATGTATTTGTGCAGTTTACACTTTGCTCAAACGTTCATGTTCGTGCTTCAGCGGACCCCGTGTTGGCTGACCTAGGCGTCAGACAGGCTCTCAAAGACATGCCAAGCAACGTGCGGCTGTAGGTAGTGGTGGCGTACTGTGCACTTCGTCATCTTTATATGCTGCCACCGGTGTTTGTAATGGATAAACACCACTGTACTGGATCTATGTTCAGGATACGTTGGTCGTTGATTAGTACTTCATGTCGCACGATGCTGTAGCCCCTACGCTTACGATAATTCGTAGCTAGAGGTTGATCGTCTTGTCGCAGACGGTGCCGAGCGGGGACTAGATTCGGCGTGTGACTTGCTATGACATTCCCGCAACATTTCTGACGACCTGGATCCCGACATGCCATATTAAAATTCTACATCACTCCCCACAATGTGAGCTATAAAGACATGGCCTCTGTACTTAAGGAGGTCATCGCCGAAGCCCGAGACCGGCAGCGGTTCTCCCAGGCCGTGTTTTCCAACCAAACCATCCGACGAGGACATCTTTTGCAAAGATCTCGCCAAAACCAAGCATGACACCGTTAATGAACGGAAGCAGCAGGTTAATAGCAAGCGAAGATAATAAGAGTGACAGTCGTGTCCGTGGAGCGATCGTACCGTCCAAGATGGACGGAAGGGTGGAAGGGAGAGCAGACGTCGGGGGTTCGTGCTCTGCTTTTGCATATAGTTGCGTCTCGGCTCGAGCCGGGACGGGCGAGGGCACGAGCAGCGCAGGTTGGTGAGACGGCGATTGGGGCGCCGAGGCTTCGGGAAAGGACATGGACGGATACGACGACGTGGGCGAGGACGAGAGGTGTTCCCACCTCTGCGAGGGGGACCCAGTCTCTGGTTTTCCATGCTGCTCGGCGGGCTGTCCGCCCTCCTCCTGCGTATCGCGTGCGTCATGCGCCTCGACGCGCTCGAGCGAGGCGAGGGAAGCGACGGACGCGGTGAGCGCGTGCGAGTGGGAATCCGAACGGGAGCGGGCGACGATCTCGGTGGCCGCGGCGGCAGAGGTAGTGATGTGGTCGCCGAGGCCGTCCCAGGGCTCGGTGGAGGGCTCACCGCTGCTCTGGCGTTCGGCTGCTTCGCGGGCGCGAACGGCCTCCCATTTGGCGCGGGTGACTTCGGCCTTGGTACGGGCGGAGGCGGACTGGGCACGCCATTCGGAGACTTGGGAGGCGTAGGCTGCCTGCCAGGTATCGCCCTCTGGCGGGTGGAGCTCCGAGGGCGTCGGGTCGGTGGCGGGCGTGGAGGTGGGGGCAGAAGGTGGGGG